>JBAMJV010003696.1:185000-434057 GCA_037951105.1 Echinarachnius parma
TCACTTTTCATATCTGTCGTAACAGAAAATGGTACCGTAACAGTAAATGTACCAATTCCAGTGGTTTCTTATTCTAGCAGCCATTCCCTTCCCATGTTTTTAGTATGATACAGAAAATCGGAATAGAGATACAGACAAGGGAATAGCAATGCACGGTGCCATGGGACAGTATTCAAACTCCATTGTACTCATTGGAAAAGGGCAGCAAAATGGCAAATACCTTTTAATTCCTTTTCCAACCACTCATCATGTTTCTTCCTCAGATCTTTGGCCTTGCTGTCATTGAAATAGAACTGCGTGTTGAGAACCAGGCATCTGACTCCACCAGCCCAGAAGCCATAGTAGTCATCACCAAACCTGCAGCAAGAGATATTATTAGAATATGACACTCGGTAATACACATGAAAACGCAGCAATGGATTGCATGGTGACTGGAGGGATTCGATCACGAAACATATGGGTTGCTACACCAACGCTCTACCATCTGAGCTACAGATAATACTAGTTGGTGGCTCATCTTGAGACATCTGGGTCCCGTTGCAGAAAGAGATACAATCTATTTTAAGTTACAATTGATCGTAAGTCAAGACTTTGCGCGTTTCAACCATTCAGATTCGCGCATGTAGAACACATGATCTGACTTACAATTAATTGTAACTTACAATCGATTGTAACTTACAATCGATTGTATCTATTTCTGCAACGGGGCCAAGGATTGCTAAGCCAGCGCTCTATCATCTGATTATACAGAGAACCCAATTTGGTGTCTCTTCACTGTGACCCAAGCATTTAAGGGTTTACTGGGAATAGCCAGAAACGTTACTGTTAAATGCCTTCATGTTACCACCGGTATATACCATGTACACAGATGGAAGTTGTTCGCTCATTATACAATTGCAATCAACTGTCGGTGTACAATTTCGCTGGTTCTGCACCGGGGATCATTCGTACATCATAATTACCACTCACCAGTACCAGAGAAGTGGTGAGGTCTGTATAGCTTTGAGAACTCAATAAATTAATACAGTTATACTATTCCTCTATATCATTGCAGGGCCTTAGCCAGCATTTTTCAAGGGGGTGCGTAATTTACAAAAACGGGACCGAGACCGGTCTTGGTCAAGACCGAGACCACTGGTTGAGTCGTGAAAGCAGGGGGGGGGGGGGGGGGGGGGGGGGGTGGGGCTGGGGGTCATCAACAAGACCGGTCTTTGCCCCCACCATTCCGCCATAGCAACGTTACTTACCAGGATTACATCATTGAGGTACGAGTTCAAATACCAGCTCTCTGCTGACAAAATGCCCCCATCTGAATGGTTAACACTTTCACTGAATCTGCATCAGGAATCATTCCAGCATCACGATTGCCACTGGGCAGAACCAGGGGAATGCTGGGGTCTAGCTTCGAGAACTCGTCCACCATGACTGCTCCTGCTTCTCTCTCAATTATTGTTGCATTCGCAATGATACCCAAGCTGAAACCCAAGCAAAGTGGATCCTTCCAACAATGATTGGGTCTAGCTTTGCGAACTTAAGTACAATTGGGTCCTCCTACTTCTCGATCTCTCAGTATTGCACCCAATGTGAAACTCCCTTGAAACTCCCCTTCAATATCCGCTAGCAACGTTTATAATACTGAAAATGCCCTCACCTGTCGGTAAATACTTTCACTGATTCTGCATTGGGGATCCTTCCAACAATGCTTGGGTCTAGCTTTGCGAACTGTAATACAAATGTGTCCTATACTTCTCTCTCAATATTTTACCCAATGTGAAACTACCCTTCAATTTTCCTCTAGTAACGTTTAAAATACTGATAATGCCCTCACCTGTCGGTAAATACTTTCACTGATTCTGCATCGGGGATCCTTCCAACATCGTGATTGCCACTCACCAGCACCAGGGGAATGCTGGGGTCTAGCTTTGAGAACTCCTCCACAAATGACTGCTCCTGCTCCTTCCGCAACGATTCGCCTAATTTCGTATAATGATGATGCCGTTTATAAGGTATGCTATTGTTTAATATCATATCTTACAATGTCATTATCATGATCATGTTACGTAAGAGTACCCCTGCTAAATAATGTAGTAAGCATTATAGTCAAAATCTGAGATTATTAGTGTATTTGTATTCGTGAAAATAAAGTATCCAAGGGTTTTATTGTAAAACTAATTAAACACCAGTTTGACCATGATCTTAAAGTAATGCCATCATAGCTTGATACAAAATAATGAATTTTACAATCGTTAATGTGGTACTTCCCTCATTTCATGTCAAGGGATATTTTGGCAGTTACGCTCAACAGTATCACATAACTTGTGTCTCACCTGGGATGGATTGCACAAGGTCTCCGCAGACCAAGAAGAACTTTGGTCTCGGCGTCATGGCATTTATCGCTTGGATTGCCTTCCGGGTCAGTTCTATCTCCTCCTCCCACCCCACTGGTCTTTTCTTAGACATCGTGTCTATCATTCCATACTGGGGATCGGTACCAACAATGAACATGAAAGGACCGGTCCAAGTAGCCTCATTGTCTGTGCAGAATGAAAACAGTTATTACAAATATATAAATACACATTGTTGTACTGTTGAAATATATGAAATTACTTCGAAAAAAAAGTAGCCGAGACAGTAGCCTCATTTCCTGTTTCTGTAATTAAGAAATATGCATTAGTATACCATCAAACTTTTATAAGGATCATATTATAGGATATATTCAAATATATATTGTTTTGTATGCTCCTTTCCGACAGGTCTCCTCTTAGCCATAATTCAATACGGGGGTCGTTACCAACGATGGACATGAAGGGATCGGTCCAAGTAATCTCATTTTCTTTGAAGTACTAACATAATTATAAATCGTATTATTATTTAGTATGAACATACAAGAAATAATATTTCATATCATTATATATCATTCTACACCCTCCACCCATAAAGTCTTCTTTCGTTCGTAAGAATGGAGTCTATCATCACCTTAGGATGGTAGTAGTAGTAATATAGTAGTAGTACTACTACTAGTAGTAGTAGTAATATTAGTATTAGTATAGTAGTAATACTAGTAGTAGTAGTAGTAGTAGTAGTAGTACTAGTAGTAAGTAGAAGTAGTAGTAATAATAATAGTAGTAGTAGTAGTAGTAGTAGTAGTAGTAGTAGTAGTAGTAGTAGTAGTAAGTAGAAGTAGTAGTAATAGCAGGAGTAGTAGTAGTATTAATAGTAGTAGTAGTAGTAGTAGTAGTAGTAGTAGTAGTAGTAGTAGTAGTAGTAGTAGTAGTAGTAGTAGTAGTATAGTAGTAGTAGTAGTAGTAGTAGTAGTATAGTAGTATAGTAGTAGTAGTAGTAATATTAGTAGTAGTAGTGGTAGTAGTAGTAGTACTAGTAGTAGTAGTAGTACTAGTAGTAGTAGTAGTAGTAGTAGTATAGTAGTAGTAGTAGTAGTAGTAGTAGTAGTAGTATAGTAGTAGTAGTAGTAGTAGTAGTAGTAGTAGTAGTAAGTAGAAGTAGTAGTAATAACAATAATAGTAGTAGTAGTAGTAGTAGTAGTAGTAGTAGTAGTAGTAGTAGTAGTATAGTAGTAGTAGTAGTAGTAGTAGTAGTAGTAGTAGTAGTAGTAGTAGTAGTAGTAGTATAGTAGTAGTAGTAGTAGTAGTAGTAGTAGTAGTAGTAGTAAGTAGAAGTAGTAGTAATAACAATAATAGTAGTAGTAGTAGTAGTAGTAGTAGTAGTAGTAGTAGTAGTAGTAGTAGTAGTAGTAGTAGTAGTAGTAGTAGTAGTAGTGTAGTAGTAGTAGTAGTAGTAGTAGTAGTAGTAGTAGTAGTAGTAGTAAGTAGAAGTAGTAGTAATAACAATAATAGTAGTAGTAGTAGTAGTAGTAGTAGTAGTAGTAGTAGTAGTAGTAGTAGTAGTAGTAGTAGTAGTAGTAGTAGTAGTAGTAGTAGTAGTAGATGTAGTAGAATATACACTACTTAGTAAGAGGGAGGGAACGAGTAAGATTATTTTTCAATAAAAGTGTTGTCAATTTCAGTATATTTCATGCCAATTAAGTTTAAAACGACATCATCTCTTACCTCCAAGTCCATCGTACATACGATTTCTTGCGTTGATTTTGAGCCCATTCATTGCTTACAGTTGACACAGAATGTTTTTCTCACAGGACGGTTTGTTCAACTAGCAGCTCACAAAAAATGCCGCTAATACTATTTCCGGGTAATAATGTTCACGATTATATGCAGACATAAACAGACATATTATTATAGTTCGCTGAGACCGTTAAAATTCGAACTGGATGATCAAGTGTGAAAAGAACATGAAGTACGCCGATACATTAAATATTCTGTAGACCTATATACTCCAATTGTATACACACAACTAAAAATCAGTTGCCGAAATACACGAGTGGTTTAATAGCAAGCGTGATCGAAGCGTCTCATTTGTTTTTATATGTATGCATGTATAGTTGATAAATATCGCCACTCGAATCTGAGTCAAACGGATCGAGCTAACGAACATTCCAAAAGAGAAATAAATAGCTATTGCACCATTTGACACGCTATACCAATCCACGTTGATAAAACATACGTTGTATTCATTAAAGGTTAAAACAATCATGTACATGTAGGCTTTACTTAGAAGTATTGACCCTATAATAGTCTATTTTGCTGCATTGATGCACAGTGGTGCAATGTTTGGCCGTTGGGGGAATACGGAAGGGGAATTCCCTCCGTCATAGGATGCGACAATATAGTCTTATTCACCAGACCGTATTTTGGGGGGAGAAATACGGGTAGTAACAATTACAATCTCCGAGACAAGAATTAGTATGAGTAAGGGCGTAGACAACGGGGGGGATGCGCGGTATGCATCCCCCCCCCCCCCACCTCACAAGGTGGGGAGGGGGGGGGATGACATGTACAATCATCCCCCCCCCCCCCCAGGTTTTAGGGAAGGATATACGTATTTGTGTGTGTGTATCTGTATACGAGTGGGAAAGAAAAAATTAATTATATGAGCCAAGACTTGTTAATTCTAACGTTCAAAACGTAATTTATAAATCTACTTTAAATTTTCCGTGCAACAGATTATCTCAGTTTCTTGTGTAACTTGCGTATGGTCTGGGGTGAGTATTTTTTTCTGTACCGGGCCACGTAGTTCCAGTGTAGGCTGGCATTGCTCTGGCTGCTTGTGTGACGTTCACCAAATTCACCATTTCAAGTATATAAATGCAAAATCTTCTCCGTGGGAGGGGGATACCCCCTCCCAAACCCTCCCTATTTGGCTCTGCCCCAGCCCTTGGTAGCTTCGCCCCCTCGGGACTCATTCTTGGCTATAGGCTATGTTGTTGGATCATACAAAATGTGGCATATATGTTGGAACTGTGTATGACACTAAATATAAATACAATATTTGTGTGTGTGTTGGGGTACATATTTATTAGTGTGTCAATTATTTGTTTTCTTCGTGAAAATATATTTAAAATTTATGGTCAATAAAATCATAACACACTTTCCCAGATACCGTATAAGGAGAGATACTGTATAAGGAGAGATACTGTATAAAGAGAGATCAAGATTGGACATTAGAAGTCAATCTTTTAGTCAGAGAGTGGTATCAGACTGGAATAGCTTGCCAGAGAAAGTCGTTGAAGCAAAAACTGTCGATAATTTTAAGAATCTTTTGGATAAACATTGGTGGAATCAAAGATTCAAAACAGCCGATCCTCAATGCATGCGTAGCTGAAGTTTATAATAGACGTACAGTAGCAACAATGAACACAGAGAAGACCGGAAAGTCTACAGGAGTCATCCTTCTTTTCCGTACCCTGATGTGATGTGATGTGATACAGTCAATGTTAAGCCTGAATTTCCTTTCTATAGGTAAGCACCAGATTGCACAATTTCAAGTCCAAAAATGCAAAAGCTCCCTACCGTGGGAGGGGTGACAGCCCCCTCCCCCCCCCCCCCCCCAAGAGGACTTGTTAGACTATACATTTAATGCTTTTTAGTCCTCTGAATCATATACAGTGTAGCCAAGAATTATTTGGACACCTTGAAAAAATCACTTTAATTTAAAAGATGCTAGAACAAATTTTGAAGAAAATGTTTGGTAAAAAGCTGCCTAAAATTGATTGTATGTGTTTATTAGATACTGCTTTGTTGAAATCAAGATAAAATATAAGACCATTTTTGAAAAATTATCAAAATAGTTAGTTTCCTATTTTTCAGGGTGTCCAAATAATTGTTGGCTACACTGTACCATTATGTGAACTTGAAATGTGTGTATAATTATAGTGCTATTTCGTTTCGTTATTGAACGATAGGCTCCCGCTCACCGCTTCGGCGAGCACATTGTGATTACGTAATGAGCGATTCCTTTGGTAATTCGGTTTTCCCGCGCTCTGCGTGTATGAGCTCATTCTCGCTCAAGCATCCACACCGGTCGCCTGTCTGTTTTTCATCTCCCGCCTCCTTCCAGTCATGGATTGCGATCCCGCCGCTCTTCCCACCCAGGCCATCTTGGACGCTATAGAATCCCTCCAGAAAAAGGTAGATTCTGTCTGCAAGCGTCCCCGTTCTGATGAGGAACAGCCCCGCGACGTAGCTTTCAAGCACGAAGGGAACAGGCAACAATATCTCTTCACCGGTGTCATTGACAAGCACATCGGCCACGCCCTCGCCGCTCTAGAGGAGCTCGACGTTCCCGCCGTCTTGGGTCACCTGACCCAGGCCCGCACCGCCATAGCTACCAGGCAAAAGCACATCCGACTTGCGGATCGCTCCGCCCTCGGTTGGGCCACAGTCAGCGAATACGTGGAGGATGAGCTGGCAGATGATTCCGGCGACGAAAAGCGTATCAAAAAGGTAATACGTTTTTGTTTCCCCGTTCGATTTCTCATTTGTTTAAATGTTTTTTTTTGTTTTCGTGTGTTTGTTTGTTGATGATTTCTCTTTACCGACGGGGCGTGATGTTTTAAAGCGTTTAAGTTATCGTATTAATTCATTACATCGTTCTTTTTTCGTTGTTGTAATATATTCCCTTTGAAGGCCGAGAAAGCAGCCGCCGCCAAGAAAGCCGAAGCTTCAAAGAAGGCGGCCTCCAAGCGTCAGGGCACGTCCGGGTTTTCCCGCCCTCAACAGGACCATCAGTCTCGTCCTTTTCGTGGCGGCCATTTTCGGAGCTCCTACGGCTACGCCCCCTACCGCCGCCCCGAGTCACGCTTGTGTTTCCAGTGCGGTGTGCCAGGCCACGTCCGTTCCAACTGCCCCTCTCTTCGCCCCATGCGTCGCCCGGCCCCAGGAGCCCCCGCCACCGCTCCCAGCCCCTTCTAGCTCCAGGCCGTCGACTTCGAGCGTCCCAGTCACCGCATTTCCGCCTGATGGCGTCAAAGGTAAATTGAGACCATGTTTGGGTTTTTGGAAAGAAGAATTGAATGCTACCCCCTTCATTTTGGGTGTTGTTGAGCACGGGTATAAGATACCTTTCATCACGGCGCCCCCAGCCTTTTACGCTAAGAATAATAAATCTAGTTTGGATCATCCCGTTTTCGTTGAGGGCGCAAATTGATGAATTGTTACGTAATAGATGCGTAGTCGAGGTCCCGCACAGGCCTCATTGTTGTAACCCTTTGACAGTCGCGCAAGGTAAAAAATTGCGTTTGGTTTTGTACCTTCGTCACCCCAATCAGTTTGTTGCAAAAATTGATTTTAAATATGAGGATTTGGCTCATATAGCTCAGGTATTAGGAGGGTCAGTTTTATTTTTCTTTCGATTTGAAGTCGGGCTATCACCACGTTGATATCTTTCCCCCTCACTGTGAATTCTTAGGTTTTGCTTGGCGCCATTCCGATTGCGTGACACGTCATTACGTGTTCACTGTCCTTCCTTTCGGTCTTAGCAGCGCGTGTCATTTGTTCACTAAGCTGACGAGACCATTGGCCTATTGTTGGCGCTCGCGCGGATTAATGGCATACATCTATATCGATGACGGTCTCATTTTTATTTCACCTTCTTTGGATGTTGCCGCGCACGGTAGACAGGTTCGCGTCTCCCCACAATGCGAAGCTGGCTGTGTTTAACGCCAGATTTTTGTGCGCGGGGGCGTCAGCGATGGACGCCTTTTGCCAGGATTGGGGGGTGGGTAATAATTATTTTTGCCCGCCCGTCTCTCTTATACCCCAGGTGGTCACGCGCATGGCCTCGTCCCTCGCTACCGGGACGTTGGTCATTCCAAAATGGCGAACAGCGCATTTTTGGCCGTGCATCTGCCCCGATGGCAGGCATTTCCATCCGCGTGTGTTAGATTGGAGGTTGTTGAAGGTGTCATTTTCACCTCCTTCCCTCGGCAGTCCGGCGCTGTTCTGTAGGGACCCGTCCTTCCTTATGCTAGCATTGCGATATGACTATAAGCTGCCGCCTAGGGCGTTCAACTCGGGATTTTGTAGCACAGACCTCGGTTATTGCTCAGATTACGTCTGAAATGTTATGCTCCCTTTACCGTTATCGGCGAAGCGTTGTAAGTTTGCGATTTAATTAAGCATGATATTATTTTATTGTACACCGCCTTTGTTATAGGTTGTTATGGTAGCCGATGTGTATCGGCGTTTTTTATTCTCTGCAGCGGAGACCGTTGCATAATTATTACGAATGTTATTTTTCGCGAGTGCCGAATTTGTTTGTGAGAAGGGCGCCCACATAGGGCATGAAGCCCCGCCTTGTCATGGCGACCGACACGGTATCGGTATACAGCCTCTATGAGGCGCGATTATTGTTTCGTATTGACTGTCATGTTGCTTGCTAGAAGGGCGCCCACATGCGGCAGGAAGCCCCGCCTTAAATGGCGACCGACTTTGTATCGGTCATAGAGTTATATATAACTCTATGGTATCGGTATATTGCCTCTATGGGGCGGACTAACGTTTGTATTGAGAAGTGTGATTTTATTGTTCGTTCGTAGGGCGCCCGCTATGGGCCGGAAGCCGTGTCATAATGAATCGGTAATTGACGTTATGTTTGTATATAGCTAATTGTTTGGCCGGGAGCGTCATTCGCGTTCGAATTGCTTGAGATGATTAATTCATCAGTGCACCCCCATTTTGTACGCGTGCGGAAATACCGTTTTTTGAATGCCATGTAGATTTGCTAGAATTGTCTATTCTTTTTATTATAAGCGACCGTTTTCCTACTTTGGCGTTTCTCGACCGCTACCGATGCTCAGCATTACCATTATGTTCAAACTCAATTTCGTTTCCCCTTGTGTTCTTATTGTGTTGTATTTGTGTTGTAGTGCATATGTATGGTTTACCTAGAGGTAAATATAGAAAGGAAATTAACTTTCTGACGTAGTAACACGTAGGAAGAAAGTGCTATTTCGTTTCGTTATTGAACGATAGGCTCCCGCTCACCGCTTCGGCGAGCACATTGTGATTACGTAATGAGCGATTCCTTTGGTAATTCGGTTTTCCCGCGCTCTGCGTGTATGAGCTCATTCTCGCTCAAGCATCCACACCGGTACCCCCCCCCCCCCCCCCGCCTCTATTCACTATTTTTTTACGTCGAGTTTTCGTTTTGCTGCATGCGCAACTGTCCCATTGAGGTGCATGTATATGCTTCAATGACCTCCCCCCCCCCCCCTAGCAAGGAGCCAGGGAGTGCGCCCTCGTTTATGCACCCTTGGACGCACCCACGTTTCCCCCAGCAGATCTGGGGGTTTTTCGTGGCCTCCGCATGCTAAGCCCCAACGCTAGCACGGTGCTGAACGCCTTGCTCCCCCCTTCCCCACACTTATTGTGTTTTGGATAATGAATGTTCTTGTTGTTGTTTGGATTCTTGGGGTACTTCATACGTGTGTACCTGTATTCGCCTATATTTCGTTATTGTAATGAATCGTGCGTTATTACTGTGCTGTTTGCGCATACATATGCAGTAAGCATCGAGTTGTGCATAATAACTCGGATTCGATTATATGAACGGTTCTCATTTTCCCATTTTCGCTCGGTTTCGAGCCGACCTCCAGATACTTGGACGAGCAGAGTGGATTCCATATCCAGCCCATATCTCCGGTCCTTGGCGCAGAGCACCTTACCAGCCCTACTTGTCTCATCTAAAGCGTCCTCCACAACCTCCAAGTACCGCGCAGCATGGGGGAGATGGCTGCTATGGGCCCGCTCCTCGGATGACATCGTCACCTTTCCAGTGCAGCCGTTTCACCTGTGCCTGTACATCTCACACCTGGCTTCTTCTAGCGGAGCGAAGTCGGCAGCGGACTCCGCGATCGCCGCTATCAAGTGGGCCCACAGCACGGTGGGCGTAGCCTCTCCTACCGACGATCCTATGGTCAAGAGCGCCCTCCACGGCTACAACCGCACGCATGCCTCTCCCGTCAGTCGGAAGGAACCCATCACGGCGGATATCCTCGGCAGGCTCCTTGCCTCACTCGATCAGGGCAGCGTTTCTCTGGCAGACCTACGCACCCTTTTTGTTTGTTTCGTCTGCTACGCCGGCTTCCTGCGGTTCGACGATATACGCTCTCTACGGCGGAGAGACTGCGCAGTCTCCTCCGACAGGATGGTCATCCATCTCGCGAGTTCGAAGACCGACCAGTACCGGCAGGGGCGCGACGTCACGATCGCTCGGACACGTAAAGCGACCTGCCCCGTGGCTGTCGCAGAGAGGTATTTCGGCGCCCTCGGCGACCCGCTCGATTCTTCCCTCCCCCTCGTTCGCAGGCTCACCTCTTCCAAGCGGGGCCCGATTCCAACCCGGCACGCCCTGAGCTACACCAGAACCCGCGAGACCGTTTTGGAGGCCCTTAAACCCTTCGTTCCGGACATCGGTCTTTTTGGCCTGCATAGCCTGAGGTCGGGGGGCGCTACGTCCGCAAGCAACGCGGGCGTTCCGCCCTTTCTCATCTCCCAGCACGGGAGGTGGAAGACCAGTAGAGCGAGGGATGCGTACATCAAGTCTGACCCCTCTTCCAACCTCCTCCCTTCCCAGTCCCTCGGCATCTGATAACACGTGTGTTCACACAGGACTTCGATTTATATGATTCCCATGTTCGATGCACTTACGCCATGTCAGGGCGTTCTTGTTTTTTGCGTAATAAACGGCGACCGCTACCGATGCTCAGCATTACCGACCGCTACCGATGCTCAGCATTACCATTATGTTCAAACTCAATTTCGTTTCCCTTTGTGTTCTTATTGTGTTGTATTTGTGTTGTAGTGCATATGTATGGTTTACCTAGAGGTAAATATAGAAAGGAAATTAACTTTCTGACGTAGTAACACGTAGGAAGAAAGGTATGTTTACATATGTCTATGTGCATTTTTGTATTTGAAAACCAAATATAATTCTACTTTGAAACATAACCACAGAATAAAACAGACATTGAAATGTAAGATGCACTAAATTCTAAGGCCAGAACTTTCATCAGTGGCACAACTTTTATCCGGAATAAAATGAATTACCAGTATAATGCGGTTTAAACGTTTCACTTTTGTCTAATTACACTGACCGAATCAATCTCTCTATTTCTGCATAGGAAAAGAGGGTCGCTTAAAGGACAATTAAACCCAATCAAACTGTTGCTTTTGTATAATTAGAGCATAATCGGGCAAGAAACAAGAAAACCATGGCTCTTTGAAGATGTCCACTCATTCCTATGGGGAACTCAAATTGGCAACGCACTCTGATAAGTTTGTGGACTACTCCCCATATGTTTTGTACACAAATATTCACATTTTTACAGTTTTCTTCAGTCAGACTTTTCCATACCCCAAAATCATGATACGTTATGTATAAATGTATTCTACAAAACATATGTTGAGCTCAAACGAAGAGTAAACATATATTTTGAGAAAATTGAACAAAATTGAAATGTTGTGTACAAAACATATGGGGAGACCAGGGGAGTAGTCCACAACTTTTCCAGTGTGCGTTGCCAATTTGAGTCACTCGTAGAAATAAATGGCTATTTTCAAAGAGCCATAGTTTTCTTATTTCTTGACCGATTGTGCTCAAATTTGTTCAAGTGACCATTTGTTCTTGATAAAATATCTCTGATAGCATATGGCAACCATCAGTTATAGGCTAGTGAAATTCCACACATGTGAAACAGTTTCACAGGTTACTGCTTATTTCTGTCTTTTTAGCGGGAATCAAGTTGTGCTACTGATGATAATTCGGGCCTGCAATGTATTTATTTCTCTTTCTTTCGGAAGCCCAGGTTTACCACAAGTTAATATTTGTACTGTCTACAAAATTAAATTCAATAATTATACATTATTTCATTCTTTAAAAATATCATATTTGTCCATAAATAGATATAAAGCATATAATTAGGATAACACAACTTTGGCTTGTGCTTGAATTTGCTTATTACACATTACACATTAAATTAATTTCTATTGTGAAATTTTCCATGATATAGGCAAGTACAAACTATTTTCTAAATAAACAAATGTATTTGTCATATATGACACTAATAGAACTCACTAAAATTGTGGTCAACATTGCTTTAATAATAACAAATGTGAAATGTCCATCCATACCTATACATCTACATCTAAATGGTTTCACAAAAAGATGGTTTATTCATTAGGGTTTGATGTACAGGACAGAATAGCTCTGGCATCCAAATCCTTACCTGTACACAATTTCTGTACAATTTAATTTGACATAAGCTTCATCGTCATTATATCTCACTCTATCACACCATTTGAAACTATATCCCACTTATTCATTACCAGATTTATAGAGTATGCGCATCACCAAAAGATTAATACACAACTATGGCATCATACGATTTTACATAAGATTATGCATACCATATAACATCTATAGCTTTTATAAGAGAATTGTACAAAACTACCCTGAATAAGTAACAATAACGGGATTTATATACATAGTGCCTAATATGACAGCATATCGCATCTATTAAAGTTCTTTACACTATTATAAACACGGTCATGCAGCGCCAGCCATCACACAGCTCGTGGACACTGAATTGACCATTCATATACATGTATAGGCGTTTGTAAGTATTACAACTAAAATATAACCTGAAACAGAAGATTCTTGAGATATTTTCTGACAGAGGTAGAAAAGTGGACAATGCATATTGGTGATTGGCCACACAAAAGAAAACATGAAGATTCGTTTTATCAATCGATTAAATCAGTGAACCTGTAAATCTATAATTTACTTGCATTGGTTAGTGCAGAATTACCATGTGCTTGAGTTATTCTCTTTCTATAGTTTACACAAGTTTAATAATAGGAGCTAATACGCCTCATCTTGAATATAACACACTATGGCTGGAATACGTGCCTTTGCAGTTCTTCTATCGCATTGCATGATGGTATATTTAGATAGTACACTTTATCGCCGAACTTGTCGGTCAGCGTTCAATTTGTGTATAATCTATGTGTACCCTGCACTTCTGCCCCCAATCACTCCGACCACACTATGCCACTGTGTGTTGCGGCAACAAGGCAATAGCCGGAAAGTGTCTCGCCCACTTCCGCGCACTAATGCAACATTGGACCTCATGTGACCTTTGACCCCAGAATATCATGGAGGCCATCCACCAATCACGTTTGGTTACAAACAGATGCAGGATCCCTTAGACAAAAAACAAACTTAAATGTGTTCATTCTTTCTGCATCAGTTTATAAATTGTTGAACAGCCTACATGAACACTCGGATGTATATTCCACTATGTGGGTCGCTTTCTGATACTGGACAATTCTACAATGAGTGATTTAAGTACTGTCTGAAAATGCAATTTTGGCTCAATTCTGATTAGTTATCACTGCTTGTCACTTGACAAAACATAATTCATTACCCTGTTTACGATGTTTGATATGATCATCAAACAGGCAAAATTTAATCAACTCATCGACTCATTTTACCGAAAGAAATGGAATGTTGGCAAACATTCATTACATGCTTATTACTGCTGATCATTCATATGATAGTGGCCATTTTCCACTGTATTTAACATATTGGAAATGAAAGACAAAGACAAAGTATACTGATTTGTGAATTCAGTTTCTCATATAATGGGTTAAAATTTAATTCTTTCTACTAATTTATATGAAAATTAGCCATCATCAAAAGTCCCATGATATTGATCTTTCTTCAAAATGTTATATTATAGACCTTTACATTTTTAATAAATTGTTGCTTGTTAACGATGCAAAGCTTTTTCTGAATAAGTTGGTATTGCTCCGAGTGTAATTATAGCATTGTTGCAGCATATAGTCTGGTACCAGTAAAAACATAGATCACTTTGTACTAAATATAAAAAACAAAGATATATTTCAACAGGGTTTCTGCATGAGTTGTATTTTTTTAGCATTTCTCTTTGGAAAACACTCTGACATTACACATTTCAATTCATCATCAAATTATATCTACAGTAACAATATATACAAGAAAATACAATATAAGTACATGTACTTAAAACTCACAATTAAAAATGAACACAATTTAAAAAAAATATATCTATCCTGGAAGACTAGAAATACAATTATAACCAACATAAGGAAACTATCACCATACATCATTTTAAACTGTTATGTAATATGCAGTAGAGTATATATATGTAGTGTCTCCACATTATAAGTGTACTGAATAATTTTATCATAGATATAAGGAAGCAGTGTAAAGTTAGAGGTCAACGGTGGCCGGAATATCGTCCATGGCATAGTACTGGTGAGAGATGGTCTGCTCGTGGACCTTGACCACTCGTAGACCGGAGGGGGCTTCCCCCAGTGGACACCCCATAGCCGAGGTCACAACCTCCTCCATACCCTTGTACTTACCCCCTGCGTTGCGGTGGTAGTGGCCGCAGAATATAGCGTTCACACCTGGAAAGTGTGCAGATGTGAAAGTGAATTTATAATAAGCACTGCATACACATTCAGTTTAGAGTAGAGAAATAAGAATTACAGATATAAGTATACAACAAATTATACAGTTGAATTTTACATAAAAACACCAAAGACACAAACATTGTCTATATGAGCAGGTGTTTTTTCATAAATCTCTTATTTCCATTTAAACTGATTTTTATGGAGACAGAAATAAGTTTGAATGTATATCAACTAGAATGTCACTTGCAAGTTGCAAGAGACTTTATATTTATATGTCTAGAAATACATCTTTGTGAAGCACTCCCCTGATCCTCAACTATCTACTTGATTACTAAAATACAAATTATTATGCATTACCTGCCGCAAGAAATTTCTCCAGCATTGGTATCCTGATGTCTTTGTTGATGTTGAAGTATTCATCTTCTTCATTGGCGTTCTCCAGAAACCAAGGTATATGCTGGAACAACACCAGATGCTTACACCCAGATGATTTTGCAACTATGTTTAGATGAGATAGAAAATACTGTTTTTTGTAAAATGTAAAGCATTAGCGCATTATACCATTGGTAATGATTGTGCTATCTTATCTTTTTGTTTTGATTATGTACTTTCTTAATTATTGGACCTGCAATTCTATTTCCAATGTCAAGCAATGTTTTTCCTTTGTTATTTTTAATGTAACATTATATTTGTGTAATATTGAATTGTTAATGTACTTTTAACAGGTAAACATATAAATGTATAACTCAGCCATGTGTCTGCCAATCATGAGTTTGATGAATCATTTATAGAAATTGACATTCAAAATCAGTAATTAATTTAAATTTTGTAAAATGCAAGTATTAGTGCATTACACCGCAGTGTTATCTTATCTTTTTGTTTTGATTTTGTACTTTCTGAATATTTGGACCAGCAATTTTATGGTCAATGTCATGCAATGGTTTTCTTTAAGTTATTTATAATAATGTCACATATTTTTTAATAATCATGAATTGTAAATAAATTGTCTTTTACCAGGCAAACATGTAGTGTAATAACTCAGCCTTTTGTCTGCCAATCATATTGTGTGTGAACTAAAAAATGTCTTGTTTAAGTTTAATTCATAAGGAATGTTTACTTAATTTTGTGATCACAGATGATACAGCCACTATTTTTTAAATATAATAAATGTTCATGCTAAATAATGCTTTCAATTATCAATATCAATTTGTTAGATTTTTTTTTTTTAAAGATTGATACCAACAATTTATACAAACCTAAAACAAAATATTTCTCAAAAATATCCATCACAACAAAATACTGTCTAGAGAGTCACATTGTAAGAAGTTATGTTGATAACTTATATGTATTATAGTTGCAATCATTCAATAACAGAACCCCTACAAATGTGTGATCAAAATATTTTCCAATTTACAGGTCTTCAACTTTCAAAAGAAAGCGCTTTATCCTTTTAATGATGCATTAACTTTGTCAAATTCAACCAAAATCGCTTGGCATACATGTAGAAGAAAAAAAGGGCTTTGATTTGTCAAATATCTCTCTAATTATGGAGATATGTATAAATCAATGGGCAGGAGGTGATCAAATATTATTATGACATTCATTTCAACTTTTTCACTAGGTAAACAGAGTTCTTGAACTTGTTGTTCTATAAAAGTATCACACATCATTCAGAAAAATCTTACAATAATACTTTCTGGTAAACCTCCCAAAGTTAATGGATCAATTTAATGTGTTGCTTAGTTTAAATCTTCAACATCAGCTCGGCATTACCTCATTGCCTACGGGAATCTGGTGGGCCATGTCTATCTATAGACTATACGGATAGCAACATCTTGTAGGGAACGGGTCAATAGATCAACATTTAGTTACCTTTGAGTTCTTCCTCCAACAAGATGTTGCTAGGGAACGGGACAATAGATCAACATTTAGTTATCTTTGAGTTCTTCCTCCAACAAGATGTTGCTAGGGAACGGAACAATAGATCAACATTTAGTTACCTTTGAGTTCTTCCTCCAACAAGATGTTGCTAGGGAACGGGACAATAGATCAACATTTAGTTACCTTTGAGTTCTTCCTCCAACAAGATGTTGCTAGGGAACGGGACAATAGATCAACATTTAGTTACCGAGTTCTTCCTCCAACAAGATGTTGCTAGGGAACGGGACAATAGATCAACATTTAGTTACCTTTGAGTTCTTCCTCCAACAAGATGTTGCTAGGGAACGGGACAATAGATCAACATTTAGTTACCTTTGAGTTCTTCCTCCAACAAGATGTTGCTAGGGAACGGGACAATATATCAACATTTAGTTACCTTTGAGTTCTTCCTCCAACAAGATGTTGCTAGGGAACGGGACAATAGATCAACATTTAGTTACCTTTGAGTTCTTCCTCCAACAAGATGTTGCTAGGGAATGGGACAATAGATCAACATTTAGTTACCTTTGAGTTCTTCCTCCAACAAGATGTTGCTAGGGAACGGGACAATAGATCAACATTTAGTTACCTTTGAGTTCTTCCTCCAGCCAGGCATCCTGTTCTTTCTTGAGCTCCTCCACTTGACTAGCATCCTCATACAGCTGCGAGTTCAGGACCAAGAACCGCACCCCACCAGCCCAGAACCCAAAATAGTCATCACCAAACCTACATGTAGAGTAGGAACAAAGGTGAATATAACATCTGAAACATATTACAAAATGCAATGATACAACTTTAAATAGATTACATATACACGTATGCTGCAAAATTTATTTCACATGACCAGTAAGGAATGATCTAAAATGGATCAGATTTATAAATGAAAATATATATCTTTTTCTGCTAGAACTGTAAATATATTAAATTTACAATGCAAAATTAAATTTCATCTCATTTATTTATTTTTCATTTCCAAAAAAATATTTACAATGCAAGGCACAACAATATGATATAACAGATTCGAATCAGAATAATTGACAATAATTTATACAAGCCTCCACATCATATTTTTTTACTTGCCCATTTGGGCAAGTACATCATACATTTTACTAGCCCAAACAGGAAATTTTCTTGCCCCAAAAAAGCAATGTGAAACAAAAGTTAAGCCCTGATTTAAAAATAGATTTAAACAGGTTGTAATCGGCTCCCATACTTGTCTTTGAAGTTCTGTATGGACTTGTGAGTAGGAGTGTTGCCAATGTCATGGTTGCCACAGACACACACCAGTGGAATGCTGGGGTCAACTTTGGCAAATTCTCTCATGAAGTCCTCTTCCTGCTCCTTTCTGCGATCCTCACCTGAAAAATGGAACAAATTTACAAAATTAAAAACGATATTGTTTGATTTTGATAAAATACTGGTCATAAGAAATAAATATGCACTGAGAGCCACCCACTACTTTCTCAAAAAATTTGTCTCATAGTTATTTTTAATTCACTGTGGATAGGTATTGAATCTCACCACTGAAAAAAACTTTCTTAAAAGGCATTCATATTTTAATCACTTGTATTTCAGAATGCACAAGTATCGTATGTTCCTTTTTGAAGTACAAACTTCACTTTTCTTTATTATACCTGGCATGGCATGAACCAAATCTCCGCAGACGACAAAGAACTTTGGCTTAGGTTTCATGGAGTTGACGGCAGCCACTGCCTTCCGAGTCAGCTCTATCTCAGTCTGCCATTCGAGAGGCTTCTTCTCTGCCATGTCGTCTATCATGCCGTACTGAGGATCCGCACCCTGGATGAAACAGAACGCACCTTTCCACTCCTTCTCATTATCTGAAAACAATAATTGAATAAATTGAACAAACTGATTAAATCAAACTTGCCCTTCTTTATTGAAATTCTCTATATACAAAATATATAACATTCATTCATTATTTCTTACAGCTGTGAGATATCAGAGCTATCTACTACTAGTCAGCTCTAAACTCAGTCTGCTAGCCGAGAGTTTACAGAGCTGCCTTGTCATCTATCTCGTCGAACTGGGGATCCGCACCCTAGATGAAACAGAACGCGCCTTTCCACTCCTCATTATCTGCAATAGATTTTAAAGATTATAATACAGAGTATGAAAAAGATGCCAGCCATATATAATCTAGAGCTTGACCAGGACACAGAACCAGCCTGTCCTACGTACCTGGACCATTTACCTGAATGTTGTTTTGAACCTGAAGTACTAGTATAGTCCGTTTTATAGGTAATGGGTGAGAGCCAAAGATTCTCTTTTAAGCCCTCCAGCCGAAATATCTCTAAAACTAAAGACTCTAAATAGATAAGAAATTGAATAATGTTACATGATTAGGGGAAATATTGATTTGCTCTCCGTCTATCATTCTCAGTTAAATATTAAGATTGTTGGCTGGGATGTGGTGGTCTTTGGCAAGAGGCTTATGAAATTTTTTAGTCTAATAATCAAGGCTCTCCTTTAAACACAAATTTGTTTCGGTTCAGAACCTAGGCTGTATCATTTAGATGGTGGTGTTAAAGGGTGTCCCATACATAAATTATCATAATTGATTTTAATCATTTTATGCATCTGAACAGAAAGACAAAAGAATCAATCATTTATACACAGTGAAAACACAAAATTGCAATTATTTATTATATAAACTTAGATTTGAATTAAATAGTTGACATTATTTCTGACCCATGAACATTTTAGACTTATTATCAACTGACAGTATATGTTTATAATAAGCCATATTTACTCAACTTAAGTGGTGGGGGGGGGGGGGGGCAGGGGGGGGGGGGGGTTATGTTAGAAGGCCAAGTTCTCTTTTGGGGGGCCTGCCTTTCAGTTTCACAAATGTTTTAAACTTTGATATGACAGATATATGTAACCAAACAAAATATATGTTAATATTAAGTAACATTTTAAAAAGGAAAGACAAGTATATTATACCATAAATGGTAGTGGCGTAGGCCGTAGCGACCGGGGGGGGGGGGGGGGGGGAGGGGGGGGGGAGGGGGGGGGGGAGGGGGGGGGGGAGCATGGAGGGCATGTCCCCCCATCCCAATAATTTGAAGAAAAAACTAATATGAAACATATGGGAACATTAAAAAATAAATAAATATACATAACTTAGCCTAGGTGTGCCACCCCCCCCCCCCCCCCCCCCCCTCAATTAGCCTGACCTTGCCTTGCTACCCCACTGCTAATGCTATAAGTAACTTTATAAGAAATATAAGTTTTATAAGGGTTAAAACAATCAATAAAATGTGTATATCCTAGTTACCTAACCAGTAACCTAACCGAGCGCACACCGCTGATTATACTAGTTACCTAACCAGGCAGGGCCAGGCGCCACGCGAAGTAGTTAGTAAAGTAGAAACTGATAAACTTAAAGTTAAACTTAGTTTCAAATAACAAAAATGTAAATGAAAATGAAATGGAACAATTTAAGATTTCAAAAAAAAATAAAAGAACACTTTAGTTTTTACCTCCAAATCCAATAAATTGGCGATTTTTTGTCTTGATCACAAAATCTGCCATTTTAAAAAGGTCTTCTCAAGAATGTTGAAGCCGCTGAGCTGCTGAGCTAAGTAAGCTAGTGGAATCTAGAGCGGAGTGGTGATGACCATTTGCCCCGAATCTCCGGCGGGGTTGACAGACACAGGATTGACGCTCACTACGTGTACCGGTAACTGGCTATGGTCTTGCCTCTTGCTTGGTTGCGTGTTGTGAACAAATGGTGAACATGAAATGCATTAAAATAAACGATTCTGAGTATAATAGCAAAACATGTGCGCCATATATATATTCTTCAAACAAAGTACAGCAGTTTCAATCGATTCTAAAAAGGTCAGAAGCTGTTTCGAGACCCTGCAATCAGAAACGAAATTGGAAGTGTTTGCAATCAAGTGCGAATTCACCGACGTCGCGTCCAATCTATGTTTACATTTGGATTTATGGCACGCCACTTGATAAAATTAATTATTATGGAATAAAAACAAAAGTATTTGTTAGTTTTCTTCAATTGTATTAAAATCATTATTTATATTAATTTAGGTTTTAGTAGACTGAATCAAATTTTGGTCGCTAACTTCAGTTTACGCTATGAGATATTGTGCAATATAAATATATATTCAATATTATACAGCCACTTCAGGGGGGTGTTTCACAGTTGGACTTAAAAAGTATGGAAAGCCATTAGTTTCTTTGAAAAATTGTTTTTAAAGTCCCTTTTCAAAGGCTTAAAATGTTGATTTAAATCATATTTTCTATTATCAAGGAGATTCCATGTGTTTGATGTAAAATTTATGACCGTTTACTTGCATTCTTGGTTTTGAATATAGTTTATTCTAAAGCTACACATGGCTTTCCATAATAGATAAGTCCAAGTTGTGAAACACCCGGCCTGGGGGGTGTTTCACAAAGATCCCAAGTTGAACTTAAAGTGATCCCTGTAGAGTGTCAGATATTGCACAAAATGACATTTGAGACTTCAATCCTATATCAATATCATTGTAAAATACAATTGAAAGATTTGTGAAAGTTTGAAAGAAAACGAACACTGTTTACCTAGTGAAAAAACGAATATTGAGTTCATATTTTATCACCGAATACTGATGGCCTGCTGTAGATTTGTTGCAGTAATAATCGTCCGTTTGACGATATCCGCACCCGTGAAAGCATACAGACGGTACAGAATTTGCGCGCGCGCGTGCGCGCGCGCGCGCGCGCTCGGCTCAACAGTCGGGTCGGGAAGGTTTCGCACGCGCGCTGGCTGGACGTGTTCAGCTACGGCAATTGTACTTTTTATCAAAAGCGTTGCCCAACGCTTTTGAGATGATGATTTTCAATGATAATTATCTTCATACTAAAGGGACATTTGAAAAAATAGATCACCCTATTTTATTCTTCTCTTACCATAAGCTAAACAACACGGCAGAAGAGAAACGAGGAAGTTCCAAGTAATTTTCGTGGAGTTAGACACTTTACTTGGATCACTCAGTAACTCTAAGTTGGACTTACAAATTATGGTAAGCCATTTGTAGCCTTGGAATAAAATATATGCAAGTATTGTAGACTTTTCATTAATGTTATATCAAACAACATAAAATCCCCTTGATAATAGGAAATATTAATGATTTGAAACAACATTAAATGCCTTTTAAAAGAACTTTTAGAATTTGTTTCAAAGAATCCAATGGCTTTCCATACTTTCTAAGTCCAACTAATTATGCCCCGTTGCAGAAAGAGATACAATCGATTGTAACTTACAATTTATTGTAAGCAGTGGCGGATCTACGGGGGGCCGGGGGGGGGGGGGGGGGGGGGTTTAGGGGGTTTAACCCCCCCCCCCCCCCCCCCTTGGGCTGCCAAGTGAAAATGTGACGTGGAAAACATCACTTACGGGGGTTCAAAATAGCAAAACAAATCGCGGCTCGTGGACGATGCTCCGCATCGTCATTGGGTCAAACTCCCCCTTAGCAAAAAGACATCACTTACGGGGGTTTAAAATAGAAAAAAAAAAATCGCCGCTTCGCGGCTCCGTCGATACTCCGCATCGTCATTGGGTCAACCCCCCCCCCCCCCCCCCCCCACCTAGCAAAAAGCTAGATCCGCCCCTGGTAAGTCAGACAATTTACGTGTTTCAACCAATCAGCCTTGCGCATCTAGAACACATGATCTGACTTACAATCGATTGTAAGTTGCAATCGATTGTATCTCTTTCTGCAACGGGGCCCTGGAGTTAAAGTCATACCTGTAAAGTGTCCAAATCCACGAAAATTACTTGGAGCTTCCTCGTTTCTCTTCTACCGTATTGTTTACCTTATGGTAAGAGAAGAATAAAATAGGGTTTGATTTTTTCAAATGTCCGTTTAGTATGAAGATAATTATCATTGAAAATCATTATTTCTAAAGCGTTAATCAACGCAATTGAAAAAAAGTACAATTGTCTTAGCTGAGAACGTCCGCATGCAGCACCCGTGAGAACATTCCGGAGATTGAACTTTGAGCCGAGCGAGTTCAAATTCCATGAATTATGTACTACGTGTGTAAAAATACACTGGTGCGAATATCTCAAACGGATCATTCATTACTGCGACAAAAGTATGGCAGACCATCAGTATTCGGTGATAAAATATGAACTCAATATTCGTTTTTTTCACTAGGTAAACAGTGTTCGTTTTCTTTCAAACTTTCACAAATCTTTCAATTGTATTTTACAATGATATTGATATAGGATTGAAGTCTCAAATGTCATTTTGTGCAATATCTGACACTTTACAGGGATCACTTTAAGTTCAACTTAGGATCTTTGTGAAACACTCCCCAGGGGGTGTTTCACAAAGATTCTAAGTATGGAAAGCCGATAGTTTCTTTGTAAACAAATTCTAAAAGTCTTTTTAAACGGGCATAAGTGATACCTGTAAAGTGTCAGATATTGCGCAAAATGACATTATTTTGAGACTTCAATCCTATATCAATATCATTTTAAAATACAATTGAAAGATTTGTGAAAGTTTGAAAGAAAACGAACACTGTTTACCTAGTGAAAAAAACGAATATTGAGTTCATATTTTATCACCGAATACTGATGGTCTGCCATACATTTGTCACAGTAATAATCATCCGTTTGAGATATTCGCACCCGCGTATGTTTACAGACGTAGTACAGAATTCATGGAATTTGTGCTCGCTCGGCTCAAAGTTCAATCTCCGGAATGTTTCCCAGCACGCGTGCTGCATCTGGACGTGTTAATATAAGCTAGGACAATTGTACTTTTTATCAAAAGCGTTGATCAACGTTTTTCAAATAAAAGATTTCAATGATAATTATCTTTATACTAAAGGGACATTTGAAAAAATCAAACCCTATTTTATTCTTCTTTTACCATAAGCTAAACAACACGGTATAGAAGAGAAACGAGGAAGCTCCAAGTAATTTTCGTGGAGTTAAACACTTTACAGGCATGACTTTAAACGTTGTTTCAATTCATAAATATGTTTCTATTATCAAAGAGATTGCATGAGCTTCATGTTAAAGGTTGGCTGACAAGAAAACTACCTAAAAATTGTGTTTTACTGTATCTAAGGTAGATTGTCATGAAGATTACTAATAAAAACATATTTTCCGCGTCGGAAAACCCAGTAAAATTAAAAAAATCAACTTTTAAATTCACTTTAGTAATCCCCGTAAAAAAATTGAGTCCGGGCGAAGAAAAATAACGTCATCTTTGTGACGTCACATGCAGGCAATCGCAGTAGGCGGTCATAGACGTACACGCTGAGTGCAATACTCACGTTGACAGAGATATATTACAGTATTTCGATTTGTTTTCAATATTTGCAAACATTTGTTAAAGTTTATATCATGGACGATCTATACTCAGATGTGTTGTAGCTGCAAGCTGCTATAATTCATTTCTTAGGAATTTTCAGTTAAGCCTCAATTTACAAGCAAATACGAGTTTGTTTTAGAAGCAAATCATAGGCTCTGCATGTAAACCATGCACATTCCTCCGTGTTGCGGTCTGCTTGTGATGTCATGATCCGGGTTGCACGTGCGCACATCGGCGCTCCGCTATAAATTACTTGTTTAGCAGTATGGAACGCCGATGCGAAAACAAGCAAAAAAGTTGCATGAAATTTACCTTTCTTGCCCAACTTAAGGATTTCTTTGAAAAAAAAGAGTGTGGTATATCAATATAGGCACATATTTAAAGCTATAAACCTGAATCAAAGCCGGCATTTCGGGGAACCTTTAAATTTATAAAAAGTCTATAATACTTGCATTTTTGCTTATGAATATTTTTTTTCCAAGGCTACAAATGGCTTACCATACTTTTTAGGTCTAACTTAGAGTTAAGTTCAACTTAGGATCTTTGTGAAACACCCCCGGGCCCACTAAAATATATTTATAGCCACAATATGAGGGTTAGAGTTTAGGGATCAAGTTGAGCAAAAATAATTTAACCCACTGAAACCTTAAATTACCCTAAAATAACCCATTATTATTATCATATGCCCATGCTGTTTGTCCCGAAACCCCTTCGTTTTAATGCTCATGATTTTGTCGGTGGTACAGTGAATTGATTTATTGGATTTAATGTGAATTGTATGACCTTATTTGCATTAATTACCATAAATATGCAAATGGCTTCGATCTCTAATTGACATGCATGCAAATGTTCGCCGCAATCCGGGCCGTCACATACAAAATTAAGAAATAACTTTGAGATCGAGCGACCCCCCACCCTTGCCTCAATCAGTCCAGCTACAGGGAAGGGGGCACGTGTCCCCAATAATTTAACAAAACCTTGCCCTTGGCACTGGGTAAAAGTGTGTGCACCATCACTGCCCCCCCCCCCCCCCCCCACCCTCCCTCCCTTTCTCGGGCCTCCTTTGATGGTGCCTAGCCTATCCGATAGGCATCGTGCTGCTGGCAGGTTCTACCGACTAACCGCGATATGGATGCGCTCCGCGCATCGGGTTCGAGATCACCGGTTTTCCGTCTCCATAACGCGATTAGTACTTGCCAGAAAGGTCAGACGCCTATCGGATAGGCTAGATGGTGCCATGCTAAGCCTAAGGCACTGTAAGATTGAAAGATGAATAGTCTACAGATTATAATACCAACGATCCTTAAAAATCATATTTTTATTTCCAATTCTCCACAGGTAATTGAAAAGTTAGCCCTGCCCTCGTATATTTTTTTCTTGATGGCGTATCATAGCCACACTTAACTTTTTTCCGATCCTGTATGCTATCGATATCACACACGCACACCCAAAGTACCGTGTACACGATCGATTCGTGTAATCGTGTATCGAAATGTTAAAGCGCGCGTCGATCGAACGAATGGCGCGCCAAATTCAATGTTAAAAAGAATAGGAAACGTGTGCATTGATCGTCCGTTGTCGTTGATCTATAATAATAATGGTAAGCAAATTAGTTTCGATGTTGTATTATTGAAAGCATAATGTGGTACAATAATGGTGCACTGCTGCTGTTGTGTCTTTGGCCATGTTTGTAGTTGTACGATTGAATATAAAATATTATTACGAATATGTCATGAAATATTTCAAATTCAAGCGCCCATGTCATGACCATGTCCACGGGTTCCAGCCACGCTACGTAAGGCTACCCTGGAGCTGGGGCGGCCTGGCCGGGCCGCGCGGGGCTGGAGACTGGTGAGACTACTGCCGGCTGCCTGCCCTTGTCATGGACTGGTTAGATCGACAAATCTATCGTTTTCATGGCCTCTTTTAAATTGTATTCAATGAATGAATGAATGAATGATGGAATAACTTTATTACCAATATGTTCAAAGATATTCAAGATAACAATCAATCATGACAGTAATTAGACTAGTTCACTTCATAATCATACAAATTCATGTTATATAATATTTAAGAAATGTGCAGACAAATCACAAACAAATTGGTAAAAGGACCCTACATAATGTACCGTAGCTACACCAGTAACGGATCACTTTTTTGTGGATACAATTTCTTGCTAAGACAAAATATTTTTTATGGACTATCATATTCATACATCGTTGGAAAGCTCAAATGGTGCAGATTACGAATATTATAAATTCAAACTCATTCCGTCACTAATAAGCAAATCACTGCGCGTTTTACGAACCCCTTACGCTGCACCAGTAACGGATCACCACTTCACCAGTAACGGATCACCTGGCTTTATTTAAAAGCTAATTGACTAATAATTCTAATTACCTTAATTTTTTCATCAAAGTGTTTGCAAATTAGCAATTAATATCCAGGAAAAATGTTACTTCTTAAACGTGCTTCCTTATTTAGTTATGAAGAGTTGAATTCTGCCACACATGATCCTTATGAAATTTTAGCAAAAATCACACAAAAACCTGAATTTACCAAAATATCCAAGTAATTTTCGATTTTTAAGTTAGAAATATCACAGATTCTAGTGAAATACATTGTTACAGCAAAACAAAATTAATTCTGATCATTTTTTTTGTTTTTATAAGGATTTGAAAATGGGTGATCCGTTACTGGTGTAGATAATTTCTGCTGTAATTATACATTAAAATTTGCCTTTTTTTACTATAAGCCGGCACCCAAACACCCGGAAAATGCTGTGGGGTGTATACCAGAACATCTTTCTGTGTAAATGATATATGAATTCTAGATCCGTCGGCATATTTCTGTTTTTTAAACGTCTTATTAAAAAAATATATTTTATTGTTTTTCTTGAAAATCTTACATCTGTACATTTTGTCACTAGATGACACTATTTTGAAGGCTAATTTCTCACTTTTGCGCGATGATCATGGAACTGAGGTTTATCACATTTAAAAAGGAGATGATAAAGTTGATATTAGATGCACATTTCTCTTCCAGTTATGAAAATTAAAACAATTATATAGTCACAAACATCTTTATGCATCAATTTGGGTGGGTGATCCGTTACTGGAGTAGTAACGGTATACCCTCAATTGTATGACGCACCTTATGACCCCTGCCCCTGGGAATGGTGCGTCATGGTTGGGTCATGACTCATACCACAACATTTTTGACGCAGGTACCGTCGAGGCAACCCTGGCCTTAAATTGGTCCGTCACATGACGAAAAAGAGTGCGTCGTTGACTTCTGACATTGTCAGTCAGTTTACCAGTCATGGTTCGTCGAAATCAAGAGATAGTGCGTCAAAAAAGTGATTTCAAGATTAAATTGTCAAGAGTCTCCAGTAAGAATTAAATTCTTAAAAATAAGAATTTATAACATAGAATACTATAATAAGTCATTCCATAAATTCAGGTCTCGCTAGAAAAATACAATTTTCAGTGACATGAGTGCTTTCACTAGATCATAGGCTATAGCTAAGAAATTCTAAGTCCCATGCTCACTTTTACTTTTAAATATTGTTGTGCAGGGGTGTATCTTCATTTAAAAATTTGTTTAATATTTTTATTTTACAAACGGACTTGTATATTTTGATGAAGAAATGCCAAAATTATCACTTTTGGGGCAATATGTTGTGACATTTTTACATCACTGTCAATTTGTTAGATATGCAGCCCCATGGTGTGGTAAAATGGATAACAGAAGGTCATAAATGATAGAAAACAAACCAATTTTGAAAACAATAAGCTGAAATCATACTTCAAACTATTTTTTTTAAATATGAGCGAAATTCTATAAATGGGTTCACTGTGTAAGGTTTGGTGTCCCGAAAAATTGCTTACTAAGGAACCTTTACTTTTGAGTGTAGAATCCATATCAAGCAACAGTGTATCTATTTTTTTGGTCATTTCTAGTAGTATTTACATAGTTTTTAAGTTTTAGACAGAATAGGTGGTGAAAATATATAAAATCTGAAAATTATGGCCATTCTTAATTTTTCCAGATGACCTTGGTGTCCCATCAAATATTACGTCGGGATATATTGATGATTAATTTTCAGATGTTATCACATGTTATTTGTTGTTAATTCTACTTGATTTGTTTCTGAATTGTGGTTTCTTCACATACATGAATAAAAAAATTAACAGCTTTCCATCAAATTTTAGAAAAAAATCAAGAATTAAGATTTGGTGTCCCACTTACACGAGGAACCGCCAGGAATCATTTTCCTGGCCAAAAATTAGGGTTTAGTACAAGTTTGATTAATTTAGTGGATTTTTTGCTTGCAACATGATCAATTTTTATGAAAAGAACATAAAATGAGCAAAAAACATGTTTTAGGATGCTCAAATGTAAGATTTTGCATTTTGGTGTCCCACTTTCACGAGGAACCACATTTTTCCCCGTAAACCACTCTATTTGGAGGTAACCCGCTGTAATTTTAGTTCAGAATATTTATTTTTTCACCATTTATATGAAACTTAGTCAATATGCAATTTTCAGAAAGTAATGTTCAACATAAAGTTGATTTACTGATTTTAGGGTCAAAATACACATGTCACAAACTGGGTTCCTTATTTATGGAATCACCCATATAGTATGATCTTTCAATTTAGTTTGAGGAACCTTATGGTACAAATGAGCTGTATATGGCTATGGGCTTTGATGTTTTAGAGTAATTGACAAAGTAAAGTTCTATTTTTCTTCTGCAGGTGTACTCTGTACATGAGGACTGGTGAGTGGTGAACTTACAAAAGTCCTCCATCACAGGAATTCAACTTTTCAAGGACTCTTCCCTTTGCGAAAGGAAGCATTGGAATCAATCCACATCACAAAGTAAAAGAGCTACACGGTCTTAGTCTTTGATCTTGTAAGGGGCAAATTAGCACGTAATTTCTGTGTCTCTTTCTATTGCAGCCGGGAACCGGGTGTGTTCTGTAAAAAGTCAATTGGGATTTCAGAAACTCGAAGGGAACAGGTTAACAAGAGTCCTCCACAATGGGAATCCAGGGTCTCCTCCCCTTTCTCAAGGAAGCCTCAGAGTCAGTCCACATTAGGAAGTACAAGGGCTACACGGTGGGCGTGGATACATACTGCTGGATCCACAGAGGTGCCATAGGCTGCGCCATGCAGCTTGCCAAGGGGGAACCTGCCGACCAGTGAGTACTATTGATCTGCTGTTATCTGTGCGCTGTAACATGTAAATTTATGAATTATTGTACAGGGCCATTAACTTAGTGTTTTAAGACCCCAAGACCAAGTTTTTGTAGAGGTGGAAGGGGCCAGGTCAATAATCAAGTGTGCAGGGGGTAGTACTGCTGAATCATACTGCTGGATAGAGGGGCTATAGGCTGCGCCACGAAGCTTGCCAAGGGGGGACCTGCCGAGTGCCGACCAATTACTAGTATTGTTTTTCCTTTCAGGAGTGGTTTGAGACCAAATTTACAGTACTATTGGTGGGGAGGGGTTGAGGGGGGGGGGGGGGGGGTGGGGTTGTTTGATGAATAGTCAAAACAGTATACAAATTAGGTGCAGACACATGGATCCACAGAGGAGCCTGATATGTGGGGTTGCAACAAAAATAGAGCAATAAAAAGTATGCAAATCAAACCAATTTCATTAGGAATAATCATTATTAACCCCAACATAATATTGTTGTTTTTATTTAGAAATTAAACACTTTAGTTTTACAATTTATTTTCTCTGTTTTTGCCGAGCTCTATGAAAGTCTATGGCTATGTGTAGTAATGTGTGATATATCAAAGATGTGTATTCGTATTAAATCATCTTTGATTTGTCTCTTTTTCTCCCAGCTATGTGCGGTACTGTGTGAAGTTTGTCAACATGCTGAGGGCACTGGACATCAAGCCCGTCCTGGTGTTCGATGGAAGAAACCTGCCAGCTAAAGCATCGGTAGAAGAGAGCAGGAGAGAGTGAGGATTTTTTTTAATAATTTTTTTTAGATAGTGTTGTGCGCATATTTATGCATATGGGCAATTCCGTATGAGAGAAGGCAAATACACCACATCTCAAAGTTGAGCAATCTTCCCTAAATCAAACTGTTATCAATAAAGGAAAACTTGAATTTTAGGAAACTGAAAACCCTTTGTATATAGCTCTATTGGTTTTTCAAATATTTCTGCTTGAATTGAACAGAAATTTATGACCTTATTTCATAAATCAGCTTCATTTTTATGAAAATAAAGTGAATCTTTTATTTCAATGACTGTTTCTGCTCATTTTCTCATATTTTCCATATGATATTGTAACAATCACAAATTGTAAAGCATGGGCAGTAACTTCATTGCATATTTTTTTGAGAAATTTTTTTAATCTATGCACATTTGATCGTAATTCCGTTACGATAAAACGTTTCAAGTTTTTATCAATATCTGATTACTTGTTCTTTGGTCATGTCATTGTGAATTCTCTTCCTTCACCATAGTCCTAAGAACTTCCAACATAATTTTCTGAAATAATGTCACTACTTTTTCCAAAAATGGCGTAACAGTATTAGTAATTCCGTTACGTAACGGAATTACACGCACATGGTTTGTAAGGTATTGAATGATATTGCTGAAAAAATTTTTTCTTTCTTGTTCTGAATGTAGAAATACCCTTTAAATAGCATGTAGCATAACTGTAGCCATGTACGTAGACAATAAGTCATTATACATGTACTGTACAATGTTACTTTATGTGACTCATTGCCTCACATGCTTCATATTGCATCAATGGTGATTTAACTAAATTGATACACGATAGATAATTTCTCTCTCCATGAACATAATAGAGATGATAATGTTCTATGATACTTCTATCATTAAATTAGTTTCTAGCAAGACCCACTTGACTGAAATTATGAAGATGCAGCAGATTCATGTTTGTACTTTAGAAAGGGAAAAATGAAAACAATAACACAAATTTTAAAATATCCAGTAATTAGTATCACACTGGTTCTACATTTATTTTCTCACATTAATTTATATTGATGCATTATAAGATATAAATCATACATTCAACTTTCAAGGAGATTTAATATTAATAATTTTGTATACATGTAGATTTGATTATCATTGATCAGTTAAGGGCTCATAACTCACCATTAATTATGTAAATTCGTATTAAACTGAAGCATATAAAATCAAACTTAAATACAGAATAGGCTTCAAGATATTCAAAACTATATACATAATACAGGCTAAGATATGTTTTATTCATTATCATAAAGTCAGAATTATTGAGTGTTCAGTGTGCTTCTGTATGCAGATCAAAGAAGATGTACAAAGTATTTGCATTTTCAAATGGGAATTCCTAAAGGTGTCTTTCATTTTTTGTAATTCGATATTTATATTTGATATGCCAACTTTTTGTATTTGGATCATACATGTTTATATCCGATATCATGTATTTCATGGAATGAATGAAAACGCATTCCAAATTAATTTGAGAGTAAATTAAGATCACTTTAAGGATGAATTTTCAAAAGAATAATTTCAGAACATAACAAGAGTTTATACAACAAATCTCGATTTGTTTGTAATTCCGTTACGCACACACATAAATTCAGGATTTGTTCTGGTCCTTATGTAAGAGTTTAACAATTATTGTTTAACAATGCATACAAAATCTTTACTATAGACTATAAGCAGAAAAATGTAACCAAGAAATTGCATTTTTATGGGTGGATTCATGGGTGGATTTCACAGGCGTAATTCCGTTACAGTGACATTCATTTGTCTTAAAGTAATTTCAGAGGTTAAAACAGATCATTTCTGGAAAAAAGATGTACCAAATTCAAGTTTGTAACTTACATGATAAGTTTTTATTACCAATGCAGAATTTTTTGAGGTAGCTTTTGCAGAAAATCATTACAAAATTAGTGTTGAATAAAAGACCACTTTCCGTTATGATTGTATTTTGGTCTCCTGACGCTACAGTGTTATAGATTTGTACCTCTATTACCCCTGCCAGTTATTAAAGTTGTAAAAACTGTGGAAGTGAAAGGAATTTTAAATATGATTAAGAAAACAGAGCTAAAAATCACTTATTTGTCATTCTGTTACAGTGGAATTGCCCATTCACAATGCATTTCCATTCACACCTTGATTTTCAATATTTAGGAAGTTTACGAGGCTTTATAGCATTGAAAGTGGAATGATTTGACCTGTTTGTGATTTTAAATTGTTTAAATGTTTCTTGATATTGATGATGTGCAGTTCTTTAGCATGTCACATAATGTAGGTACTTTTTTTTTTTTTACTTTGGGTTTTTTCACAATTTAACCATTTTTCTTGAAGTAAAGGAAAAATTTTAAAATGTTGCTATTTTTTTCTTCAAATAAGGTTATTATTGTCACATTATTGATTTTTGAAAAGTATTGAAGCTAAAATGTGAATTCTTTGTTGTTCATGTACCGATTTGTGGAAAAGTTGATTTCACTGCTTAAGTTGTGTAATTCCGTTACACAGTTTAGTGGACATAGTTTCTAGGATTTTTCTTTAATTTAATTGATGCAATCCTTTTTAATTCCTTGCCTACTAATATGAAGCTGAAAATGAACCAAAATAAAGCTGGATTTTAGCAATAGTTTTTTCAAATTTCACTCTTAATTGTATTTTGGCCATATTTTCATTCATTTAACACATGACAAGTTTAAATATTGCTTTACAGATGTATCAAATTATGGTTTATATTCAAGTGCTAGATAGCCTTGATGTTTGCATTAGTATGTAAGAAAAGTTGAGTGCAAAATAATTGAGTTTACCTTGTAACTGTCAGAGATGTAATTCCGTTACAATTTTTTGTAATTCCGTTACAGTGCTCTTTTTTCAAAAAAGTGAATTTGTGAACTTATCATTGTGTTGATTATGCACCTAATTGTTCCAAAGTGAAGTTGACATTATCAAGATAGAAAAAATACATAAAATCAGTTTCAAAGTGTCTTATATTTCAGAGAAACTTAACGCAAACTTGTAGCAAAAAAAAAACTCCATTCTCCAGTAATTCCGTTACGGTCACACATATTGGTCTAGTGTGCAACAACACATGGAAGATATAAAATCGTTTCCCTATCATTTTGTAGCCTGGCTGCCCGTGCAACTTATTTAAGTATCAACATTTACTTAAGTCATGAGAATATTGCGCAGAGAATAAAATAATGAGCAAAATAGGTCTCTGAATGTAATTCCGTTATGGTGGAATTGCCCATATATACAAGTACCTATTTTTGTGTTTACTCACTAAAGCAAGTTGAACTCAGTAATGTAATAACTTGACTTGATTCAACCTCAATCAAACCTATAGTGTCATATTGCAGAGTTTCACAGACAAACTCTCTCCTTTAACTTTTTGTTTTGTTTTATTTACTATTTCTTCTTCATAAAATATTCAACGTGTTACTGTAGAGTACACCTTTTTAAATACGTTTAACCGATAATGAGCAGGTCCAAGTGAATGACTGGACAAAATGTCATGGTGCTACCAGAAGAATAACCTTGATGGACTTTGAATCTTTAAATTATTTTGTAATCATTATTATAAATACTGAAATGCCTACAGTACAGTACCATATCTATATTGACAGGATTTAAATGGCAGAGGTGTGAATATTTTGTAACACTGTGATGCTTTGATTGGGATTGCCCTAAAATAAACAAATCTCCATCCATGACAGGCGGAGGGAGACGTATAATCAGAAGGGACGTCAGTTCTTGCGTGAAGGGAAAGCGAGCGAGGCCAGGGACTGCTTTGTGAAGTCTGTCAACGTCACACCAGAGATGGCTCTTGATGTTATGAAGGTACAAGTCCTAGCTTTATTTGACTGGATATTTTCATACGATAGGTCGGGGCTCCACACTATCCACACTTTTTTGCTAGTGGCCCGGTTGGGCAAGTAAGATACTTTTATTTTCATTTTTGATGGACCAAAACAGACATTTACTGGCCCCACAATTGTATTTCATTTTGTCAACTGTTTACTATTGAAAATAGTTTGAAAACCGCAATTGTGGATTATGCTTGACATTGAAGAGTACAAGAATGTTCTCTTTCTTTAATTGTCAATTTGAAAGCCTAGTTGTCCAATAGGACCACTAATATTTAAGTTGAATGAAATGTTACTGGGCCTGGGCGATCTTTCAAGGGCTAAGTCCTCCACAGGTGATTGAGAATTGTTGACTAACCCTCATGAATGGCCTAGGACTAGGTACTTTATTAAAACAGGTATAAAATAGAGACTACCTGTTTGTCAACTATGAAACAAATTCGCCATAACATCAAATCGATAGCTATTACCGAAACGTATGTAATTGGTCTAATCTGCCCAAGGCCATGGTAGTGAAATCATCCACTAGTTCAAGATATTGTGAAGTTGAACCGTCAAATGAATACTGTTGAAATGGTTCCGTTTCTTATCCCTATTTTTCATAAAAATATAAGTGCTTTCATACAGTTTAAAATTTGCATATATTTGTTAACTATTTCCTATTTGTTTCCTTTGGAATTTGGTCTTTATCATTTTTTCCTATGTGGATCTATAGTCCTTTATATCTCAATTTGATTCAAATTAAAATGACAGTGCACTCTGTAAATGGATATTAGGAATATTAAATAATGTAAACTTGCATAATTTTCCTCTCTATGTACGCTGCATTCCAGGCTGTGAGAAGTCTCGGAGTTGATTGTATCGTCGCACCGTACGAAGCTGACGCCCAGCTTGCCTACCTCGAGAAGCATGGCATTGTCCAGGCAGTTATCACAGAAGACTCCGATCTCATTGCATATGGCTGTAGAAGGGTAATTATTCACGCAAAAGTAGCTTGTACCCAAAATATAAAATTATACATGTACTAGATATGTTTCACCCGGTCAAGACTATTCGGCTTTGCCTTTGGTATAATATGTATTTTCCATAGACCAGAGTCCAGATGTATTCGGGACCAGTCTTAAATGGGTTATGTCCTTTGGATGAGTAGCAGGGCTGGCCTTGGTGCCAATGGCCACCAGAAAAGTTCATTTGGCCACCAATGATTAGTCTTTGTTTTGGGGGGTAATTTTTTAGTTTTTCATTTTTCTTGTGTCATTTTGGCCACCTGGAGAAAAACAAAACTTGCGGGAGAGCCCTGTACAGGTGAGTTGATAAACAAAAGGGTTGTGTGGTCAAAGAGAGAATGGCATAGTGCAGGCAGATATTTAAGAATATATCATTGCATTCAGCTCCTAAAATATAGGAAGTGCAAACAACTTTAGGATGGTGAAAATATTTATGTGTTGATGTATTAAAAGTTATGTTGTTTTACATGTGAAAGTAATTGTAACATGGAATACATTTGGAGTTCAAAAAATAATTCTCATCTTGCTAGCATGTGTATTCTGTTGATAGAAAAGAAACAATAGTCCTTCTTGCGGAAAACAGCTAGTTTAAAGGTTTTGAAGACTGACAAGGAGAATTTTGTGTTCATGAACTTTGTAGTTCCTTGTTGAGCCATACTGTAAACTTTTCCCAAAATTATTTACCTCTTGACATTGGTTCTACCAACCTTTACCAGGTTGTGAAGATTGTACAAAATGTAGTTTATCATTAGACTATATAGTTATGAACTTGTCTCCTGAAACACCTTGTAATACAAAAAAGGTTCTTCCTCATTTACCTTTTTCTAATTAAAACATCAGGTAATTACGAAGTTGGATTTGGCAGGCAACTGCATCGACGTCGACTCGTCCAACCTCAATCAGGCCATGAAGATCGGAGAGAAGTTCACTGCAGACAAGTTCCGCTACATGTGCATCGTGGCTGGTTGCGACTACCTGTCCTCTCTCCCCGGGATTGGAATCGGCAAGTCACGCAAACTGTTTCAACTAACGGCCAATCCTGACATCTCACAGGTAAATCAATTGCTCATTTATAAAAACAACAAAGTCAGGGAGAACAGCACACGAGCAAGACTCCAGTGAAGAGAAGCTGTACCATTTTGAGTTACATATTGTCTATTTTACCTTATTTATGCATCATCACAGGTTATAAGAAGAATTGCATGTACGCTAAAAATGAAAACTACCGTTCTCCTTGAATATGTGGAAGGTTTCAAGCAGGCCAACCGGTTCAACAACACCCTCTTTCTGCTGGTTTTGACCCTCGCAAAAAGAAGTCGCCACCATTGGGTTTCATTTCACTTCATATGTTACCCATATTCTGAAATCATTAAAACTTATTTTCTTATATATTTATTTTATCCTAGGTAATTAAAAAGATGGCCACTACTCTGAAAATGAAAACAACTGTTCCCCCTGAATACTTGGAAGGTTTCAAACAAGCCAGCAACATTTCTCGACCAGCTGGTCCTTCTGCCAAAAAAAAGCCTCAACAATTGAGTTTCATTCGATTGACTATCACTCAGATTCTGTTTTGTTTTTATACAAGGTTATAAAAAGGATGGCCCATACTCTAAAAATGAAGACGACCGTTCCCCCTGAATACGTGGAAGGTTTCAAGCAGGCAAACAACACCTTCCTCTACCAGCTTGCGTTTGACCCTCGCAAGAAGAAGTTGCAGCCTTTGAGCCCGTACCCACCGGAAGTGGAGCCGTCATCGCTAACCTATGCTGGAAAGTAAGAAAAAATATTGTCCAAAGTGTAGCATTTTCTTGAGTGTTTTGTGTATACTTCAGAAAATTCGACCATTTTCCAAAGTCACATTTCCTTCTGGTACAGTGGAACTTGTTATACAAAGCTCTGATTTAACCAAAACCCTCTTGGGTCCATGGTCATTTCTATGGTCCCAGGTTCCTCTTTATCATGAGGGTTCAATATTCTAGTATGCTTCAGAAACTATGATAAAGATTTGTATCAAAAATGTCCCGACCTTCAATATAGTTATTTAATGCCTAGTTTATGGTTGTACCAATCATAATAGTGGGAATAAAACATTTCAAATGTATGTTAATGATCATTGCAGACACATGTTTCAACAAATAATTTACCAGTGATGTTTAATTAACTTCTTTATTAACCTTCATCCAAAGATTACCCAAATGCATTGAAATTGAATAAATGAAACTGGTTTATATTTGTGACCTGTTTCCACGAAAACCTTATTAAGTCACCAAATGTAAAGCTAAGAAATATTTTTAAATAGTTGATTTTATCAACTCAACATCAATGATGTTGCTGGATTTCTGACCCTTCTTGTATAATGTAGTTGTAACCAAAGTATGGCAAGTTATCACCATAAAGCAGAGGTTTTGGGAGAATTGACAAATACCCAAATCAGATAATTGAATAATTGCTACTGTTTTAGGGTTTTGTAGTGACAGGTCATATTTCCATGTGCAGAGTAAATATATAATTGAACATGAGGCATCCCAGAGAAACAATATTTTCGTTGCTCTTTTTTCAATTATATCCCATACTGTATATATTTCTGGTTTAGTTTCCGTATAAGTTTGAAATAAATGTATAACTCAAGTTTCATATTTCCATCTCATAATTATTTGCAGGTATGTTGCTGAAGACAAGGCTTATCAGATGGCTCTGGGTAACCTTAACTTCAACAACATGAGCAGGATGTGCGACTTTGATCCAGAGGTCAGAAAGGTAGGCCCTAATTCAGTTGGAAATTTAACAAGTTATTTATTTTCCAAATGTGTACCCCAAAAAATATACTTATGAACTCAAAATACCTGTAAAGACATAAACCAAGTTTGTTTGTTATTTTAAGTGCTCATGGTACAACAGCCGTGCAACAGAATCAATTTCATTTGCCTTTTTTTTGGTAATGGTTCCATTGTCACAACCCTACAGCAGGACAAACAGCAAGACACTTATTAAGCATCGGACATGCGTACTACCTGTATGGATTAGAACTAATTATGTACAGACCCTGTTATTTTACACTCCAAGGCATGTGATTAGCATCTGGCACTCACCCTATCATCCTGGACCAGGACTAAGATAAACAGATACTGTTAACAAACAGCTTGTGTGATAAGAAGATACATATTGGTTATAAATTCACAACAGCCCTGTGACATGACTAAGACTCTTAAGACACAAGCTAAGTATCTGGCACAAGCACCTAACAACCCAAACCAGGGCCAGGCTGCACAGATCCTATTACTTATTTGTCATACTTCCAAATCATCACTAGAATATATATTGGTTCTGCTTTACACCAATGCAGCTGTACGACAGGACTAAGACTCCAAGACACAAGCTAAGCATCTGGCACGAGCACTATCAACCTGGACCAGGCCTAGGCTGCACAGATCCTGTTCCTGTTGAGAGGGAGACCACCAGAGGGAAGGAGGTTACTGTGGAGATGAAGCAGAGGATGATACAGAAAAAGAGACAGAGAGAAGGTAAAATGGGATTGTCTGTTAGTTTGATCTGTGGGTACTTACAGATAACTTGGATAAAGAAATAGAGAAAAAGCAATCGTTACAGAAAATGTATATAAAGTGGTAAATAGGGTTTGTAATTTGGGTTGTTTTAGGGAGTCAAAATTTGACAAGATTTTACTGTAAAATATGGGTTCTTGAGTTTCTTTATGTGTTCACATTGAAGTAACTTTTTAAAAAACGTTCCCATTTAAGATTTCGAGAGCCAGCTCCAATCTCAGACATGGACTTGCCAACATTGTACACCAAACAGGGATAAGTCCAATTTGTGGGTGAAACAGATCATTCCAAAAATATTATAAGACCTGTGTAATTGTAACTTTATCTCACCGGTTTTAATTTCAGACGTTGAAGAGCCAGCTCCCATTTCTGATACAGACCTGTCCTCTATGTACACCAACCAGGGACAAGGTGATGAAGTGGAGTTTATTGAGACGAAGAAGATTATTCCAGAAATGCCAGAAAAGCAGGAGAATGAGGAGGTGAAACCTGCAAAGAGGAATCGCTTTGCCAGGAAGATCTCGGCCAAGAAAAGAATGGACATTCTGAATAGCGGCGAGGTTGTCACTAGTAGGTAAGGATCATCTTTAAGGATCATCTGCAGAAGCATTGTGATTCTCAAAACTTTTATTTTTGGGTAATTTTGAGACAATGCTACATTTTCCACTACTTCAAAACAAAATACAGTCGACCCTGGCTTTAAAGACTACCCAATGGGTAAAGAAAAGTTTTGGTTACATCAAACAGATTTTAAAGTAGTTGAGATGTGTGAGTTTTATAAGAAGGTGTTCTCTATAGTCATCAGGTGAGTGATGACTAGAGCAGGTTTGACTTAGTATCATAAAATAAGCATACCTAATCTTGTTCTCAACAGTAGTAATATCAATTGTTTAACAACTTTGTGAGCTATGTAATAGCAGTTGTGGCAGAATCCACACATAGAAGGTCCATGTAGTTGTCTTATTTGCTATGCTTGTACAGTGTTAATCTCCTTTAATACTTCACTTACATTTGAGTAGTAGTGTTCCTGTTACTCTACCCTTACTTTCTGTGAACACTTGTCCATTTCCTGATGACCTTTATTTTCCTCCAGGTTTTTCAATTCAAGCAAGGCTGTCAAGCAAGAGAGACAGCAAGTGGAGGTAAAGAGAGAACACGGGACGGAAGAAGCGAAAGAAACCCAGCTCAACACCTCCGGGCTCCTGGAGGGCATCGCCCATATAGAGCAGGAACAGGAGAGGCAGTTCAAACCTGACAATGACTCTGAAGATACCCTCGAAGTACACCAAGACTCGGAGACTGAACTGCCCTCTGAGGACCCTGTAATTGTCCTGGAGAAGGACACCCATGTTGCAAATAGCCTTGATGTTCTACAGAGGTTCCAGAGATCATGTCCAGGCCCTAAGATCCTCAAACAGGATGTCAAAGCATCTACACCGACTTCAAGAAGAGCGGTATCCTCAACTCTAAAGAACTCTGCTTTGAAGTCCTCGGGGTATAACCAGGAGTCACAGGAAAGCATCATTGAAATCGCATCGTCGCAGGATTCAATGACTTCACTCAAAGGTATGCTGTATTAATTTGTAGAATTCTTTCTGAGGAATCAAATGTTAATGTATGGAAAACTATTATTCTAAAGTAGCAAGCAAGTAAGAGTATTTTGGGATTGAAAAGAAAGCAAGTTCTGCAAAAGCTGATCCACTTGTCTAGTCTCATAAAAAAAGATCGGTATATGCATACATTTTCAATAAGATTGTCTGTTTCATATTTGATAGGACAATTTTGAATGAAGAGTTTGGGGGAAATGATCTCATTTCAAGTAGATTTTTACCAATAATGCAATATTTCTAATGTATTTATGTCCCTGTATAAATTTGTAAAGCTAATAATAATCCCTGAACAATGTTTCCAGCAGACTCTTGCAGCCAGTCATCGATGTCCTCCAGCCAAAGACAGGGCACCCCTCGACCACGAAGCGCTTTCTCCTGGAGCCGCAAGAAGGAGATTCAGGGTGGAAGCAACCGGATCAAACCAGCCACGTCTGGACCCAGTCAGCCAAAACAGAGCTCCCTAAGTAGCTTTGCATTCAGACCGAACAGCGCTCAGGTGAAGCTGCTACATAAGAGCGCTTCATTTACTGCCAGGAGTCAAGAGCAGTGTCAGAACTCCTCCATTCCGGAAGACAAGGGTTCTCAGAAATTGACCTTCACCAGAACAGATTCTTGGGAGTCTAACATGTCCTTGCTATCGCAGGAATCCAACTCTTCTTCCATGTTCCCTTCAAGTTCCTGTGTTCCTGGCAGTATGGACATGGCGGGGATCAGGGATGACGATGACTCAAAGTCAAAGTTCATCTTCATTGTGAGTATAAACACATACTAACAGGTGATATGCATATTGTTATACAGTTGTAATTTGGGGGTGTGTATATGGTCATGTTTATTCTCTGATGTACGCTACAGATATCTTTAAAGATTACATATTTTTTTGAAGAAGCGTTTTTAAACAAAAATGTATAAACAAAGTATAAACAAAATTCAACTGTTATGGTTATTTCCTTGAATTTTATTTCACTTTATCAATAAAGGCTTTCATTCTGCACCAAGATGTACCAAAACATCTTGCAGTGTTTGATGTTTTCATTTGAACAAACCCATGCACAGATACTTCACCAGTTTGGTCAATCTCATATCACCTCCGTCTGTAGTTAGTCCTGCTAAAACCTCGCCTTATCAAAACCTCTTCCTAATCTCAAAACCATGCAGGATTTACAAAGCAGCTCATCACCTGGTATCTGCACGAGCTCAATTGATCGGATGTCATCTCAGCCATCCATTCCAATAATCATACCGAAGACTTGCAACCATCTTTACAAGCACAGTTCTAACCATCAATTAACCCGTTCAGTCTTGAAAATGCGTGGGCTAGGGTCTATGGCGAATGCGTGTTATAGCAAAATCAATCAGGCCTGAACAGGTTAAGAGAGACCTTACCATTTTTACAAAATCCTCCTCATTCTGTTCTCAAACCCAAACAGGATTCACAAAGCAGCTCATCACCTAGTATCGACACAAGCTCGGTCAATCTCTCTTCATCTCAGCCATCGAGTAACCCCAACCAAGACCTGTCACCATCACTGCAAGAACCAGCTTTACCATTACTACCCGACCCTCGGCTACCCTCTCTCCAGCTAAGAGTACCATTCGTAGGGACCAAAGGTAGCAAGAGAAGTGATGAGGGAGTAGCCGGTCCAAAGAATGCAGAGAGTGGAGAGCAGTATGATGGCGAAGGTGGCATGGAGGAGGCAGGCAGAACAAGAGGGGTACTCTCTAGGAAAAGAAAAGTATGTCCATTCTACTATTATCTTGATTTTGTATATGTTTATTTTACTTGAGTTAATTTTTATTTTATTCTGCTTAATAGGTTTTTTCTTTGGTTTGCGCACATTTGTTTTCTTATCGAGTGAACGCATTTTAAGAACTTGCAGGGTAGGAATTGATGCTTTTAAAAATAAAGCAAAAGACAATAACGTAAATCTATCTGACATTTCAGTTATTATATGTTATAAATCTCATCTACTGTATAAGTAGTTAAAATGATCAGGTTTAGCAGTGCTTTAATTCTTTTTATAAATATTTGTTTTTGTGTGTGTTAATGTTCATTTCGTAAATTATTGTTATGCTAAAAAAGGAAATGATTTATACCTTCCACCAACCTTTACAAAAACCTTTACAAATTAAAACGGCAGGCTTACATCCACTACTTTGTATTTTGTCAAGCCAAATATTTTCCTGTCACTGATCCCTTCCTGACTCTGTAACGATCAACCTAAAATTAAAAATAAGATTTTTCTTTTGTTATTTTTGTTCCAGCATTCACAGGTATCAAAGGAGCAATCATCCAGGATTATCCCTGATGAGTCTTCTAGCCCAGACACGGATGCCCTGTCTTTGGACCCATCATCGTCATCACAACGATCATCATCTTCAGTGGAAGTAGAAACCAGCATCCATGCCTCCCTAACTACCTCACCTAACCACTCCAACGTCCAGAATAACTCTTTGAAATCCCAGCCAAAACTGAAGAAAAGAAACTGTTTTAGTATCGGCTCGCATGGGAACTCATCAAAGTACTTTGCTAGTGACAATCAGGAGGGACTTCCAAACAGGACAGAACAGGGGAGAGAGAAAGGTGGAGAGTCTGGTCTTGAAAGTGAAAACATGCCCCCTATTGACAGCAAACTGCCAGTGTCTCCATCCAGAGGAACGGCGAGGAGTGTGAAGTTGCTTGGTGATAGGAATGATCAGGTGAGAAGTATGTTCAGTATTAAACCTTTATGACTGTTAGTGAAGAGTGACATGGATAAATTATATGATTACAATGCATATACATGTATGCTCCAGGGACAAATGCTCCACTATTTACTAATTTTTTCATGAAACAAAGAAAGATCTATAACCCTAAACCAAACCCAAATTTTCTTGAAACCAATAACGTGACGCTAAGCCGCAGCAAAAAATGTGACACCAAAAAACATAAAAACCTTGTTGTATTGGAAATCAACATGTTTCTTCCTTGATTTTGATTATTCCTCAGGGTCTGTAAAATGGTTTACAAGATACCCATAGGTAATAGGCTAAATTATATCTATTTACTTTACATATGTTTAATTATTTCTTCATTTGTTTCAGAGATTAACGTGAATATATTTGATACAATGGATCAAATAAACCACAATATATTCTCGTAAAAAATGGTTGTAAATGTGTACAATTCAGCCTTGCTGTCAGAAAGGTGTTGTGAAAGACAATAAATCTTAATGTAGATGAATTTGATAGATGAAATATGTAAATCAACCAATCTTGAATTTAATTGTTTTAGCAAATTCAGTGCTTTGTGTATAGAGTAAATGAATATTGTTGTATTTATTTTGTTTTGATTTTGCACTACAGGTTCTAGGAATGATCACTGATTCTGTAGACTCACCTGCACAGAAAAGTAAGAAATATTGAATCTTTTAATGATTAATTGTAATTCAGCAATGGATATAGAGTATACTTTGGTGATTTAGATTAAAGTGATCCCTGTAAAGTGTCAGATATTGCACAAAATTACATTTGAGACTTCAATCCTATATCAATATAATTGTAAAATACAATTGAAAGATTTGTGAAAGTTTGAAAGAAAACAAACACTGTTTACCTAGTGGAAAAAACGAATATTGAGTTCATATTTTATCACCGAATACTGATGCCCTGCCGTATATTTGTCGCAGTAATAATCATCCGTTTGACGATATCCGCACCCGTGTATGTTTACAGACGGTACAGAATTCATGGAATTTGCGCGCGCTTGGCTCAAAGTTCAGTCGGGTCGGGAAGGTTTCCCATGCGCGCTGGCCGGACGTGTTCAGCTACGGCAATTGTACTTTTTATCAAAAGCGTTAGCAACGCTTTTGAAATAATGATTTCAATGATAATTATCTTCATACTAAAGGGACATTTGAAAAAATCTAACCCTATTTTATTCTTCTCTTACCATAAGCTAAACAACACGGCAGAAGAGAAACGAGGAAGCTCCAAGTATTTTTCGTGGAGTTAGACACTTTACCTGGATCACTTTAATACTGAACTCCTCGGTTGTGTATAATTGATGTGTTTTTTGTTTTTTTAAAGAGGAGAAGGTTAAAGATTTATAAATATGAATAAAATATAAAATATATAATTTCAAATCGTTGATAAAAGCCTCACCAAAAGCAATACCTAAACAGAAAGCAATATTGTAATCTTGTGTACAGGTTATATTAATTTTTGTGTCAGCAATATTAGCTTTCTTAGTGATTTTTGTTGACAGCAGTTATTACTTATTTTCCCAATTTTGTTCTCTTTTATCCATCAAAGAACCATCCGCCCTCCTTGGTAGTTGCAAGGCATCCGGTCTGTCCAAGAAGCGACGTCCAGGCGGCAAACAGACACCCACCAACACCCCAAAGGGACAGACCTCTCTACTCGCATTCATGTCCAAGCAAAAGACCAAGTAAGTTTTGTGTGAGAAAATTCTCTGATATGTTTCAGGGTTAATCAACACTTTGGCAACTACGCTTTCAATTTTATTCAAGATTATAAGTACCTGATAAATGTTACTGGATATAGCAAAACCCTGCGCTTGTTGGGTAAGCAAGTTTAGAAGAAATTGGCATTATAATTCAAATGATGTATGTAAAAGACTTATGTATGTATAAATTGAAGCAATAATACCTTTGCCAAATATTGGCTGATGTTTTAAGACAAGGCATCTAATGAAAGCTTTTTTTACTGACAAGTGCAGAGTTTTGCTATATCCAGTTACAAGTACTAATTTCTAGTGAATTCTATTCTGTTTTATTCTTTATTTGTGGTTTTCAATTGTTAGCATATTTCAAAGTTATATGTCATGGAAATGAGGTAGCAATTTTGAATCCCACATGGTCCACAACCACCAAGATAAATACCTTCTGGAGAAATAATATACTCTTGATTTTATTTGTAATAAATGCACTCATAAGAAAGCTTACCAGAAATTTGTTTTTGTTCATGAACATAAGAAAAGAAAGAAACAGCTTTCACAGGAATCAAACCCAGACCCTTGGATTGCTAGTTCTGGCTATGACGATGATGGTCCTTCCCCAAAATTGTTAGACTGGTGCTCTGGCCACTAAGCTAGAAGCTCTTGTAATGGCAGTCATTCTCCGAAACACTTTTTTAATGGTTATGCTACTGAAGCAATCATATCTGTCACTATATTTTTGTCAGTTATGAAGTAGCAATTAAGTTGAAAAGGTTCATCCCTGCCACCAGCTATCACAGACTTGACTCTAAAGCAAAAGTTAGTCTTCTGTCAAGGCAGGAGCATATTGCATCTAAGGGGAATATATTCAACTTCTGATAGCATCTAATTTGTCTGCTTGTTCATGTTATTATTTGTCTCAGAAATGAAGTACCCTCACCAGCAATCACGGACTTGACTCCAGAGCTGGAAGGTAGTCTTATGTCCAGGCAGGAACATATTACATCCAAGAGAAATATATTCAACTGACAACAAATGGAGGATATGTAAGGTTTTACTTCAATTTGTTAAAGCTATTTTTTCAACAGTACTCTGCGATTGATCATCATTAATGCTATGAAATGTGTATTGTGCATTTGCCATTCAATTATCAGTCTTATGTGTCTCGGGCTGAACATTGAAATGAACTCGGTCAGAACTTGCTTCATATTTCAAAATGAAAAATTGCATCAATATTCATTGCTTGCCAATGTTTGTAGATATTTATGGTATTTTTAGAAGAAAGTTTGTCAAGAATATAATATTGTAGGCTGTTTTTTTTTTTTTATACTATATAATTGCCGGTATTCTACTAAATTTATCAACTAAAGCTAGACTAAAAAGACTGAAATTACCAGTAACCTGTGAAACCATTTCACATTGATGGTAGTCATGCCCCGCCTCTGGTTTAATATGTCACCAGAAATATAATGTCCTTCTGATCCAAGGTATGAAAGGGGGTCTTAACATGATCCAACACAATTTGCAATTTAGTTATGGGATGGTCCTGACTATGCAGATTCCATCTTCATCTTCATTGACCTTTTATATAGTGCAAATGTGATAAGTAGCTTTAAAATAACAATTGCTAAATTACATTTCAACCCTTTGCCTATGGGAACCTGATGGGCTATTTACACAGTCTATGGAGATTTTGGAGTTTGGAAAGGAATGGCTTAATGTACCTTTCAAAGAGATTCGGGCAAACATCCCTCATTATATTTGAACAAATTGTTTATTTTTAATTTAGAGGCATGTTTAAATTTACATTCTTTTTATTTTGATCAGATAACCTTGTATTTACACCTTGGAGTAGGCTATATTTTTGTTGTTTCTTTTTGGTCCAATCAGCCAAGTAAAATTGAGACATATATTTGTTATAGTCACTGAATTGCTAATACCAAGATTACGTGGCACCAAACCAAGAAAAATATATACAGTATTGTATTTGGTTAACAAGTTTGAATTGTAACACTCTGCATTTAAAAATTGTTAGTTTGTGTTGACACTTGACATATGAAGTTACATTTATGAAAGATTAAGTAGTAGATGAATCTTAATGGTTCTCTGTTACATGTGATTGAACTATCCAGACATCTTATATAGAAAGTAATGTCACATTATAATAATAATATTTTTAAAATTATTATTATATAAGTTTCAATGTGTTCTGTCTAAATAACAAAAAATGTTGATAACCAAAGTTGATGAATAAATTTTAGCACAAATGTCTGCATGAGGAAATGCAGGCAACTACATACATACAATCTCATCCTACATAGTAAAATGTCCTCATATTGCATGCCTTTTGCAGCTGTTATTGATCTATGGAATATATGGCCCAACATGGCACTATTGTTTTCAAATATAAATGCATGGTATTCAAAAGACAGTGGAAATTATAACAATGCAAGTTGACTTGAGCATCAACTCTTTCACATCATGGATTTTTCTCCCACTGTTGATGTAATGATATCTTGCTGTACTTATATGTCGTAATATGTATTTTCGAAGATCTGTCAATCCTAGATGCTGTTAAATCAATCTCATACTTTATATACTTGGGGAAGAGCGCCATTTCATTTGTGGCATTTTTATGTAAAAGTTCTTGCTATTGGTGCTAAACATGTTTTGATTTTAAATACATGTCAGTATTCTTTTATGTTAAATGTTAACGTGTGTGCCAAATGATTGTAACTTTTCATTGTACATAGATTTTAAAATGCATCTTTCTAATGAAAGAAAAGTACATGTATTGATCGTCCTTCTATCATGTGGAAAAACCAAAGTAATAAAAGCAAGTTTCTAGTATTGACATCGTGACTTTGTTATGTTGGCTTTTTTCTTTTTAAATTAAATAATGATTTAAAGAGTCTTGTTATCATTGTCGTACCCTTATCAGCATCATCTTCTTCATCATCAACATTAAAGGGACTAAGTAACTTTGTCCAAATCCTCAAAACGTGGAACTCTAGTGGTTCTCTCATACCTTATATTCATATTAACAATAAAAGCACGGGACAGGTTTCGGTTTTCAAATTTCCATTTCATTCAAAAGATATTTCATCATCAATATCATCTACAGGATCACGACCACCATCATTGTCGTAATCTTGACATCATGTCGTCATCCATGGTTGTCATAATCTCATCGGAATCATCGTCAACATCAACACCACCATCATCATTGTCATCTAACCGTCTTTATCATAATCTTCATCATCATATCACCATCCTTGTATCTCCATCACATCAGTACCGGTCGGTATCATTATCTTCATCATATTTATCATCGGTATCATGAGCAGGATATGATGTGCACACTGTCATTTGAAATACTAGCCAGAATTCTCATCCTTTGGTTATTTTGATTCATCACGCAGGAGATGACAGTACCAAATGTAGCCCATGGTCTGCTCAAATTACAGAATTGAACCAGAGGCTAAATTTAATCCCATAATGAAAATTCTTTGCATTAGGCCTATGGTACACAGAGCTGCCAAGTCTCCCTGTCCCCATATTCGTAAAAGCCTGCTAGCTTAGTTCCTTGCTAAGTCCATTTTGAATGACATGGCTAAGAATTAAACACGCAATATTTTAGTTGCTAACTAGGGTTCACTTAGTGGGTACCAGTAGCATACCCATTTTACCCTAGTTGGGGACTAGATAAAAGGTATATTGCTCACTAAATTATCATTTTAAATACACTTAGCAAGGAACTTTACTATGAATATGGGCCCAGATTTCGCAGGAGACTCCCTGAAAATACAAGATTAATGCATAAGATTTCATCTTATCAGCCAGTCTCCCTGATTATTGAAATATCATTATTATTAGTTTGTATGCATTTGACAATGTATCTCCCTGATTTTTGATGAAATTTCCCTAAATCTTCCTGATTGTTGAATTTCATAGTTTGTAGCTCTGGGTACATCATAGTTGTCCTATCAACCTCCACATAATAAAATTTCACATAAATATTCATATAAAGTATTTGTTTAATTGTACAAAAAAGTCATTATGATACAAAAAAATGAACAATTTATACAAAAGTAGTATCTATACAAGAACATTTACATATTTCTATTACTATTCAACGTTCAAATTTATACTAGTATAACCATGCCTCTATCAACGTAATAACGTATATTGCATAACTATTTTAATCTAGGCAAGCAATTGTGGATGGAATTTATCAATATACATACAGTGGATCATGAGAATCGATTGCACTAGATTTGTTGATATGCACACAGAAAGAGAAATTTACACAACTTTATACATATCTCGTTTGTCTTTAGAAACCAAGTGATCCTGCACTTGCACAATACCGTATTGTACACCGTTCGTTTCATACGTAATAACTTTATCGTAGCGTTTTATTTTGAAAAGAATCAAGTACTTAATATTTCATATGAATATAATTTATATGAAGCATTGATTTTCCTTTTTGTATTGCACAGTTATGAAGTGTCATTCTCCGACTTTTATGACATTGATTTGATCATCCCACCCGGCATCCCACCACGTTTATAGAGTCAATAATTACTTATTTTCGATTCGTTCCAAATCCTTAGGATATTTGATGTATTCCAAATTGTTCTTATGAGCGTTCGTATGATCTTTGATTTGTTCCAAATCATTCTTATGATCGTTCTTATAATCTTTGAAAGATTCCAAATCGTTCTCATGATCTTTGACATTCAAAATCATTTTAATGATCGTTCTTATGATCTTTGATGTATTCCAAATCGTGCTTCTGATCGCGAAAATGTTATGGATTGCTTTCGTGTTATTTATTTTGTCCTTTCCCTGCTCCGACTCAAAAGCTCATGTTCTCATTATGATCTTTCTAAACAAATGTCATATTACTGAACACTTGGCCTTTCTTTTTTTTTCACTGGCACTGCTTGACACTCTTGAATTGGAAGACATCTCTCATCAATTATAAACTGAAATGAACTTCCAAGGAGCAAAATTTTGTTGTAGGGTGCAGTTCGTGAAACGACCCTCGAGACATTCCTTCCCGACAAATGTCATGCTCTCCAGTTTGTATGAAATAACTTGTTTCAGTTCTGGTTGAAGTTCTTTCGAGCATTTTCATCGAGCATAGATCCTTATCTTATAGGTTGCAGTTTACGAAACCTGTCTCCATCAAAGACGACCCAGGACCTCTCAGAAAAGGAACGAGTTGTTATTGTCATACTGGAATCGTGGCAGCGTCGATCCCGACGTCGAATTTGCCCTGCTGTGATGTCCGCCGTTGAAGCTGTACCTGAACACAGAACTAGCTGGTCTGGATACCACACCTGTGTTCAGAGGCAACATGTGTTGCTCGGCATCTTCAGGTGTCGTATTGCGTTTATTGGTGGTAAGCGATGATGTATGTGTTGGAGGCGCCTTCCGCTTATTAGGGCTACGCGGTAACGGTGCGGTTGCACATCGGTCGGGAGGAGCCGCCGCGGTTAATCGTCGCTCTGCGGCGGTGGCCATTTGCCGCTCGAGCGTTCCAGTGCCGAGAACGCGCTCCACATCGGGAAAACCTTCGTTCCGATGATACGCGCTGACACGCGATGGAGACGGCAGCGAGTTCTGCGGCCACCACGCCAAGGATGCGCGCGACAGGGCGAGATCCTGTGACTTCCCGCCTAGATACCCAGCAGAGTTAGCGTTCTTGGGCCACGTGGTGACAACGCGCCTCGTGCACGAAGTACTCTGACGTCGGTGCTCCCCGAATATCGAGCATATATGACACCCCTGGAGGACAAGCACCAGGAAGTTCTTGCCAGCGAAGAAGAAAGTCGTTTCGTCGAACTCCTGGAATCGCACCAAGAAATAGAGCCGCATGACAAGGAAGGGTCCGTCCTGCATGAAGATGGATACAGCGATGTCCTTGATCTCCCATGAGCATAGTCCCAGGAGGCTGGAGCTGTTGGTGCCGTCCCAGCTACCGAGGTCCTCGGCAGATCCCCAGGCGGAGGAATTGCATGGTCCTAGGGTGTATTGCAGGAGGCTCCAGGACCAGATGACCATGACAGCCAGCAGCAGGATGCGGTCGCAGGTCAGTGCTTCCACCCGCATGCCCTCCGTGATGAACTCCAGGATGTCTGCAGCGGTGGCCACGTACACCAGCATCATCAGGGTCAGGTGGTCTCTGGAGACCTCTGAGGACCCCAGCTTGGGTAGGAGGAAGCGTTCCAGGACCATGAGAAGTAGGAGGGACTGGTGGATGATCAGGAGCCAGGAGTCGGTCGTCAGGAAGATGAGGGATGGTAGCACTTCAGCATCCAGAATCTGCAGAACATAATAAAAAGGAAATAAATGTTTAATGGTAATTATATGTCTGATTATGCTCTCTGAAAAAGAAGCGGAAAAACAGCTCTCTACAAGTTAGTATTCAATATGAGACACGCGTTATCTTATAAATAAATATAGCTGTCAACTGCACCTTCTTTGACCTTACAAAATAATTAACAGCACTTAAATGTATGCCACTAAGCAGTTATCAACCATGAACCATAATCTTAGCGTTTGATGTTTCTTTCTGTAAAAAAAAAATAATGTGCGTGTATATTGAGAATTACATCATTTCTATTTTCATGATATTTGTCCAAATACCATGGTCAAGTTGGGTTCATGAAGGGAATTTCCCGGAATAGTAGTCGCTTTCTGTTGACCATTCTAAAGATATAATTTCCCTCAATAATACAAGGAGCTGGACTCTCGCCAATGAGGGATCTACAACCCACTTAAAATGTAATCAAAGACTTCCACGGACGAAGGAGATATTTCAGGTTTTTAGGTCAATTCTTCGGAAACAACACTCAAAGGTCTAGGTGTCTTTTTGTAATTGTGACGAGTGAAATGGGTGGTGCTACAGCGTGCAAATGTCTCACTTTCACCAACCTTTCAATCATGGATGTTGTTAATATAGATTTACGTGTTGTAATACTTTAAGAACTTGCAAAATGTACAGACGCAAAAGACCCACAAAATAATCCGCCTATAATATGAAAAAAAAGATTCGTTTGATCTTGTTGTAAATTATATTTTGAGGTAGAAGGATGAACAAAGTGAAATGTCGGTTTTTGTTACCCAGAATTTCAATCATTTGAAATACAAAAGAAATATTGGGATACAAAATACAATGAAAAAGATTATGTTTACATGAAAACAAGTGATATATACTATGTGTTTACATTATAATATTCACCATAACAGTGTTCATGAATACCTCTTATATTAAACAAAATATTTAATATATACTACAACAAAATGACATTGGGTTTGCTAGAACACCCTTCGAAGTCCTTATACTTGTCGCGTGATAAAGACCTTGTATAATATTTTAACTTTTCTTACTACAGCGGTTCTTTTGGTCGATATCCGCTATTAAACATTACTCATCATGGTCATTATCACTGTACGAAGGAAACGTGATGGCGTAGCTATAGGGGCAACTCCCCCACCATCCCCCCCCCCCCAAATATACACAATGTAATATTAGGTAAACCATAAAGATAAATAATAATTATTGAAAAGTGTGCCCAAAACAAGTGTTAATGCGCCCCCCCCCCCCCCCCCCCCCTTCGTCTCCCGGTCAAGCCGACTATGACACCGCGAGATTTTTTTTTTTCTGTCATAACACTCGCATTACTTTCCCTCAAAAACAAAAGAAAACACAAACAAAAGAGAGCAAGGAATGGTCAAAAATAGAAGCAATTCAATGCCACAAGTATTACATGTCAACTATACGATTTACATTATCCTTCAGCTAAATTAAAGACGATATAAAATTATTGCACATATTTTATTTTACCGTCAATATACGAACTATAGAAACATAAAGTAATGGGATATGTCACACTAGGAATCCACTTGATAGGATACTACATAATTTATGGTGGGTTTGTGTTCCGGGGTTTGTGGCTTTGGTATCACCCTACACTTCATCTAATCATATTCATTATTATGTAATGCAATCCCTACTAAGGCACCGTTTATTATTTGTAGTAATTTGTATTGCCACTTCGGAAAAAGGTTTGTAAATCTTTGCCAACTTCTCCCCTATATGTTTATTTACCCGTTTTTCGGAAAATATAACGGATCATCCTGTATTTGGAATGAGACTTAAGTGGTTGACTTTATGGTCGTTTAAATGGTACAGATGACAGACGTTTGTTGTTTTTTTCTTTCAAACCAAACATCATACGTACACAAAACCACGGATCTAAATGTATATATTAGCTAGCAAGTATGTCAATCCCTTGGTTGCATGCTCGGTTAACATTACCACACACTACTGGCGACGATCTGCCTCTTATCTCGCGCCGCAGTTAAATCCTATTTTGTATTTTTCTGCGTTCGTTGACTTAGATTTTCTTGTTTTTATTCGATCGAAGATTTGCTCTTGAAACTGATCTGGCAACGCGACAAAAGGATTATATTTTGGAGCGATACATAGCCTATAGTCTAAAGATCGAAAAGGCATAACTTCCGAGATCTGCACAAATCGAGATTTTTGGCGCCAACTGGGGTCGGGGAGGGGTGACACTCCTATTATGTTTTAACCTGCTTAGTATCGAGTTGTGCAGGGTTAATTGAATTATTACAAACGTTTGAGTTTATATGGGAATCAGATGGTTAATGATTAGATATGAGTTAAGTTCCAGGCAATGACCGTGAAAGAGATGTTAACAAAACCTTCGATCAATTCGCATGTTTCAAACTATCGTTTTGTCTAGGTACATCACTGAACGAAATGTTTCACTTTGTTGTGAATATTCGTCAGGGACTTGTATCTATAACAATTTCTGATCGTTACTTGAATGTTAATCAATTTAAAGTCGAGTCAGATATACTGTAATAACCTACAATATTATTTTAGCATTCGTCTAACTGTAATCAATGTCCTGTCAATGTGAACCGCACTACTGCACCCCGAGAAAGCATAATTGTTCAAACATGTACAAAGTGAAAATTAAATACTGCATGTTCTCTCGGTTGGCATCAATATAAATTAACTTATTATTGAGGGAATAGCGGGCTTCGATATTTTGTAGTAATTTAGGGGATTTAGATATAAGGGGTCTTTATGGAACATCAGGATATTGGACAGTCCGAGATTGGCCGAAGCCAGACCTTATGATTTCCGCTTCTTGTTATGCTTGCGGAAATCAGCGTATAATAGTGTTCTCCTTTTTAAAGAGTAGGACGGTGTTAAAGCAATAAAATAACAATTTATGTTATCAAATGTTTCTCATAATGCATTACCATGAATAACTGTCATGAACTTCAAATAAGACTAGGAGTTTCGAGGGATTCTTGTGTTCTTTTAAAGTGAAATAATTATGATGAAATACTTTCCCATGAAACTTGAATTTGATAATTTGTAGGATTTTAGGGTGATTTAAAGGGTCTTTAGGGGACATCAGGATATTGGTCAGTCAAAGATTGGCCGAAGCCATGACTGATGATTTCCGCACACTTACTTTTTATATATATGCATTCAAGAATCAACGTATTTATCTTCTTTTTTTAAGAGTAGGTGTAAAAGTTAACGAATAACAGCTGTTTTTATGTTATCAAATTTCTGAATTTCCATGAATATTATCACGAAGGCGTTTGGTCAGAACAAGTACTGTCATAAACTTCAAATAACACTATGAGTTTCGAAGGATGTGTTCTTTTAAAGTGGAATATGCTAAAATACTCCCGTGCAGGAAACTGAGATTCAACATTTCGCAGGATTTGGTGATGGTTTAAGTGGTTTAGTAGCAAAAGGGGGACATGCGGATATTGGTCAGAGATTGAACCAAGCCGGGAATAATGGTTTCCACAAAATGACTCGTGGTATATTATGTTTCTCGAAATGCATTACCATGGATATCATCGCGAAGGCGTTTGTCAGAAAAATAAAATAACTTCAAAAACTTCAAATAACACTAGGAGTTTTAATGAGTCTTGTGTTCTTTTGAAGAGAAGTGGACAATGATAACAATACTTGAATACGTGAATTTTGAATTCGACATTTCGTAGGATTTGGGGGTGATTTAAGTGGCCTTATAGGGGTCATCAGTACATTGGTCAGTTAGAAATTGGACCTGGCCCCGACCAATGGTTTCCGCTAATTTACTCGAGGTATGCTTTCGGGAATAGACGAAAAATCATTCCTTTTCTTTGTTTTCAGTAGGTTTAAATGTAAGCTTAAACTCCTTTAATGTTATCAAATTTCGTTCTGCATTATGTTTCCCATATGCTTTATCATGGACATTATTATAACGCGAAGGCGTTTTGTCATAAGACACTTCATGAACTTCAGATGTTCTTCAAAGGCTTATCGTTTATAGCATTTTGAAGTAGAAATTAAACAAAAACAAACTTTCCTATAGGAAATTCGACTTCGACATTTTGCAGGGTTTGATAGTGATTTTAAAGAGTCTTCGGGGGCCATCAGGATATTGGTCAGTCATAGATTGGACCCCTGGACCTAGCCGGGATCCATGATATCCGCTAGCTAACTCTAGAAATGCTTCCGGAGATTTAAAGAGCTTTTTTATTATTTTTAGAGTGGGTATAAAAGTAAATAAATAATCACTTATATGTTATCAAATTTCGTTCGACATAATGTTTCGCTTTAATATTATAACGTATTATACCCCGGTCCCGGACGCGAAATTTTACGCGAAGGCGTTTTGTCAGAATGGGATTCATTTCATGATGTTCAGATGTTCTTCAAATGTTCACGCAGAGTGTTCATTTGAAGTGGAAAAAAAAAACTGTCATAGGAATTGGTTAGTAATATGTCACGGGGATTGATGGTAACATAAGGATTTTGGGGACTTCAGGGGACTTGGAAGGATATTGATAAGTTAGAAATTTGACCTAGCCGAGACTCGTGGTTTCCGCGCCCTAACTATATTGAAATGCCTATGGGATTTCAACGTAGAGACGGTATTATTTAAGTAAACAAATAACTTGTACGTGTTATCACATTGTGTAGGTTGCTTCGATATATTTCTAATAATGCAGAAAACACATCAATGAAATTCAGATGACGATCATATAGAATTCTGATTTTCCTTTCAACTGATGAATAGTAGGATACAATTTCGTTCCCTGAGGTGGTTTCCCAAGCTGCCTTTCCTCATCTTATCATAACCTTTTTTGAACGGTGTTGAAACGACATAATTTAATCAAGACGTTTTTGTGTCTCTTACTATTTTCTTTTTTTGTTAAATAGCATGCTACGTTCCTAATGATTTTATTTAATGATTTTAATTTGGAAGAAAGCAATTGGCAGAAAAAAAAGTGTATTAACAACCATTATATTATGTCTACTATCATATACATATTTATTGTTTGTATTGTGATTTCATGTTTAATCCTTCAAACCAGGATCCTGCAATTTAAATATTATACTTGATATTTTTTGCGCCCATCACCCAAAAGGGCGAGATCCCCATATAGCATAGTACAACATTGGTGACCATGTTTGATGTGCATGAACTACATGATAACTGAATGATAGATGCACTTGATAGATTTTACAAAATCGTGTTATTCTCGAACCATTACCCACCAGGCTCCCGTAAGGAATGGGTTAAGTGAATCAAGGCCATAGAGATGTCGTCTGATTGACCGATTTCTATTTATACATTTATAATGGTTTGTCCACAGCCGAAACCGTCCCCTCGATCCATTCCTTTCGGAGAGAACTCAATTTCCACTTTTCGTTTTTGATCGGAAGTTAAGACATCACCATTTCAGTCACATTTAGAGTTAGCTAGAAAGTTGCAAACATCGATATTTCATTGCTCGTTTTGTCCGGAAAAGTTGGAGGCTCGCGCCCCTCAAAAAATGCCAAAAACTTGTATTGGGTCATTTGATTAACTTGAGGAAAGCTGAAAGGGTCTGGTTTAAAAAGGGAAAATGATTCAGCCATTCTTGACATTTATAATTTCATTCTCAGGAAGAAACAAGGCCTCTCATCTGGTAGCGGTTAGCAACATTTAAGATCGAATCAAGATGATTACGAGAGATAACTTATCTCAGTGAATCGGACGGGAAAACTTAAGTCCAGGCATGCGTTTAAAAATATAGAATTTCACCACATACGTAGGCTACTAAATTAATATCACCTAACATTTGTATATTTTTAAATATTTTCATTTATAAGGGTAAAATTAATGGACTAGAGGATTAAAGTGTGAGTTGTCTTCAAGACAAAGACAGTTCATGGCTCAATGCCAGTGTAAGAGTAAATATATTATAACAAGTGATGATTGGTTGTTTGTCAGCTAAAACATTATTTTAATCAAAACATGACGATTTAATTTGTACTTAGATTGCAGTTGATTCATTGGTTGGTCGGTCGGTCGGTCGGTCGGTCGGTCGGTCGGTCGGTCGGTCGGTCGGTCGGTCGGTCGGTCGGTCGGTCGGTCGGTCGGTCATGCGGTCGGTTGGTTAGTTGTTTTTTGTTTGTCTTGTTGTTTGTTCATTTTGTTTGTTTGATTGCTTAATTGTTTTTCTTTATTATTTCTAATGTAATTTTGGAAACTTTGCGCACAGACACGGTAGCGGATCTTATTCTGTCTTCTTTTGTTTTTGTTTTCTGGGGGGGGGGGTTTACTTTTCCGCATCTTCATGATCACTATATATCCTATCTCTTCTGACGAAGTTGTTTACCCCCCAAAATAACAGTAGCCCCTACTAGCCGGACAGTAAAAGTGGAGCAAGAATTACCGCGTATATAGTGGCGTAGCCGACGTGAATCCAGACAGGGGCTAAGACGACCGAGGACCTTATTTTCTATGAGATGACAGTTTGGACCCACAATTAAATATTATATATTTCTCTGTTTTTCCTTATGAAGCAGTGGCTTAGGGGTGTCAATAATCCAACGAAAGTAGTAATTGCCCCCCCCCCCCCCCCCAACACCTCTTGCCTCAGCCCCACCCCTTCATGAAGCGCCGCCATTGAATCACGTCAGAGGGTTCAAGGTAGAACAGTATGTCACGTACGGACAAGTGTCCTTTCTATTTATAATTCGGCAGATGAGATCCTACTATCAAGCAAAGCAGACCGCATTACTGTATGGCGAGCCGAAACATCCAACAGGTGTGCAGCACACCCTTGTTTATAAAATTCGCACCGATCACTGTAATTTTATAAGCTTCGATCTTTTTTCTCCAACCTTTTTAGTCGATCTTTAAAATGATCCAAATTCAAACAAAATCACTAGGAGCTTTCACATAATCATCTCTTGTACATTGATGTTTGACCGATGGTAACACTAATAGAGGAATGATTGCCGGTTTTTATTTTTCAGATGCCTCCCTTTATATCTATGGAGATATTTATGATTGAAAAGCGTTCTGGAACGCTTTCCGATTGCAGTCAGAATCAAGGGGCAATGTTATAACAGCTGACATTAATTTTCACTAGGTAAACAGTATTCCCTTTCTGTGAAAAAAGCACCCATCATTCGAAAAAATCTTATCCAATGATAATTAGAATATGACTGAAGATTCAAATATATTTTTTTGGAAATCTTATGATGTTTTTTTATCACTTTAAGGTTGCGACTGATGTGATTTATTAAGTAAATGTTGATAAGCTAATTATAATTGTAATTATTTGAAAATGACCAAAATTCACACTAGCGTCATTCAAATAACTATATAGTACTATTTCCGGGCTATTTCCATGGTGTTGACGAATTTGAGGTACTCGTTTATACGTCGCACTTATAACAAACAAAAACGTACTTGAGTTCAATATACGTAAGCATCATACTATTATAGTATTCCTTTGTCCTTATAAACAGCACAACATTTCAAATGATGTTCATCATTCTATCGCAGAACGTGATCAATTAAGATGGTATTTTTTTGTATTTGTTAATAACGTCAAAATTTGTGGGTAAGTATACTAGTATCTGATTATGTATACCATAAACTTTCCTTATAACCAACCCTACATTTCAAATGATTATCATAACTCTTGATTACAAAATGATACAGTATTAGTCGGTTATTGCCCTTACAAAATTTAGCAAGTTAACATACACGACTGGCAGTCCATTAACATTAACATTAACCCATCATTGATAAAAAAAGACCTACCCCGACTTAAGTTTGGCTCGCGATAAACTTGAGCCAAAGCAATAGCCAGATAACGGGGAAGTATTATGTATGCAACGTCATATCATAAATTATTAGCCCATTCCCCTATAGTAATTATTCACGGGTATCAACTTGATACTTCGTATATTCTGAAACTTATTCACGTTTTTCTCTAAATCGGTTGAAGCACACGGTATATATCTATTATCAACAAATTGAACTGGAATAAAAATGAATAATAGAATAAAATATAGCTTTTTACAGCTTTATTACAACATGGATAAACCTATATAAACCCCCTCGCTTCTTTACGGTGGACAGGAGAGGTGTGATTATTGCCCACGTACCCCCTCCCCTCCCCCTAAACAAACAAAACAGAAGGGGGTCTTATATAATTTATATTTTAACATCCAATTTCAAAGGGATATCTAGGTTATCATACCTCATCTCACATCATAATTGGTATTCAGCCTATTATACACACCGGTAATGATTAATTTGTAACCAGCGCGGGGGCCTGATGGTGTACTGCAGAAATAACACAATCTAGCGCAATTACCCCTAAAATCACCCGGGGAAGCTCATTGATACACATCACGTCCCTCGATCTTGTTTGATGACCCCTGGGGTCCCCCGGGGGGCTCATTATGAGTTGAGGAAATCTTATATTTCCGTTTAGAGAGGAACGGAGGGTTTCTTGCGCTTCGAACTTGTCAAACAAAAATTAAAATCATAAATCTAGGCCAAATTTTATAAGAATATTTTCGCACGACATAACAATGTATTGTTTGTTATAGTTGTATTGTTTGTGCCAAATTATTGAATTTAAGGGATCTATAGTAACTTTGTCAGAATCGACCAAACACACTTGCATCTTTAGTCGTTCTGTTATGCCTGGCTGTTTTCCGTTTACTATATCGAAGTAATGAAACCATCTTTATTTTATTTTTCTTAAAATGTTCTCTCTTTTTTGGGGGGCGATATTATATCTCGGGGATCATTTCATCTGTGCAAGCAAAGTTAAGCAAAGCTCAGTGATACAAGACATAACACATCACAGAAATACACATTGATTTTAATAAGCCTATTAGTTACTATAGATCCCTTGAGAGATAAATACAATCGTACCATGGCCGCATTAGCAGACGAGTCGTTTGTTTCCGTGGCGTTCTGCAGGATCTCCACGGCTAGTCCCGTTCCGCAGTGGCCCGAAGGCTGGAGTAGGGCCCAGAAGTCCAGGTCTATCTCGAGTCGGTCCAGTTCCAGGAACCACATGCACGGGATGACCGAGATCAGGTAGATGAGGACACTCGGGCAGAACCTGTAACCATAAATACCAAGAAAATAACAGAAATTAAACATAAATCATGTTTTGAAAATAATGTTGACATGAACATTCAACCTAATTTCTGGGAGATAACACTCAATGGTTAGAGGACCAGTCTAGCAATCCGGAGGTTTCGGGTTCGATTCCCAACGAAACCCAATTTTTATTGTTTATTTTTAATACATTTGATATATTTCCTTTGTGCAGTATAAGATCCCTGTGAAAGGCGAAAGAAAAAAAATAAGATCCCTGTGATTATGTGAACATGGCATTTATTAAGAGTTCAAGAAAAATGATCAACAAATATGTTGATAAGTTTCAAAGCTTCTTATTGCACGGAACGTTTCAATTTCTGCAAATAATAAATAATGCAATACTTAAAAATAAATTAAACATAATTAGATAAGTAGATTCATATAAATATGATTCGTGTAGTCCTAATCATAATAATTATATATCTGATGAGTTATGTACATCTGTAAAAAAGAAAATATATCTATTTTTAAAAAATCAGTCGTTCCTCTCTTGTCTCTATACAAAAACCACAATAAATATCGAATGTTATCCCAAAGCATGGAAGTTGACAGCTTTGACCTAGTTGTGGCTGCCAAACTTGCGGAATCACCGTGATATCGCTTGTTATTGAATACAATAACAGGTATTATAGGAAACCAGCGAAAATTGTGCGGTTTCAGACTAAAACAAAAAACATAGATTCTGAGTATTTGTACAAATATTTTGCCCTACATTTTCTTCGTTTCCGATTAGTTTTCCTCTCGGCTTAGATCGGCTGTTAACCAATATCCGTAAGCAATGTTATCTTTGAGTACGTGCTTTCCGCAAAACGCAACTGACATCCAATTCTATATTGGACTTTCTTTTGCATAAAATACAAAGAATTTAACGCTACAGTATTTGGTCACGTACAATTTAAACAATGTGTTTAAAAATGTATACCCAAACCTTCAAAAGGGGGTACACTTTTCCATAAAATTCTATATAACAGTAGTTAGATTATTTTCATATTTTGTTTAGAATTAGATTTTTGTATTACTATTATCAAATTAGTAAATGGCTCAAAGTATCAGGATGGCAATTCATCAAACAAAATAAAGCCTATGTATTGCCTATTTTACTGTCAACGTTTCAAGAAAGCAAACATTCAAGTAAAAAGGCAACACTCCCAAATCTCTATACTTTTGCAGAGGAAATTATGAATTTCGAACGTTTCCATTTTAATAACTATAATTGAAATTTCTCGTAACCTAAACCAGCTGTGATAGGTCCGTCTAGTAGACCACACACACGAAGTCCAGGTTTCCATATACTTGTGTATGTATTTAGCTCAAATATATCCTTCTAGGTGGTCAATTCAAAATGTTGATCCGAAGTGACTCTTTAATTTCATTTAATTTCCTGAATCAATTAAGCAAAATTATCCACACATTCAGATTTTCCTTTAAATTGTATATAATTTTCGGTTTGAATGTTTCAGTTATGATCTAAACATAGCGCGAAAAGTACAGCATGTGTCTCCGATGAAATGTGTCACCAATTTTCCAGCCATATCAAGTAACAATAATTATTCTACTATCATGTTACGGCTATGAGGATTATATAATTATTTATCATTACAGATATCTAAAGATTACAAATGAAAAAAGGAAGTACAAGCAATATCTATCAGCTTCATGTTTCACTTTTCATCTCATGTTACTCAAACATAACTGTCTACATATGAACTCGGAAATATTATGATTGTTCACATTATTTTTAACCTTCCAATGTTGATAACATATTAATGTACTTCCTTTTCTCTTCAATCTAGAAAACTTAAACGTTCCTTTTGAAATAATGATATACTTTATCTTTCTTTCTTATTCTCATAATTTTCTTTCAGGCGAAGCCCAATTTTCTTTTTTTCATATTTAATTCATCTCCTTATTTATATAAGATATATTATCAATTCCACTTATGCTCATTTTTGTATTTGAAAAGTGTTGTTTTAGCCTTTCGGCGAACTTTTAATTATATAATTTGCCCACTTGGCAAGGATATACACGTCTTCCTTCCAGTATAGATATCTACAGTGTTATCACTTGAACAACCTTGCTACATAAAGGCAAAACAAAACACTTTATTTCCGATTATCAGATAAAAAGGTCTTCACTTGAAACCATTAAGGAAGATAATTGCTTTGAAAAATAAACATTTCCTTATACCGGAGATGAGCATTCACAATTTAACTTGTATTATGAGTAAGTATCTTACAGTATTACTTAAAGTGAAGCGGTCAACCTTTTCGTTAATGATCAAGATATTGTTTACCTTCGGTTAAGCATATTCGGGAGATGGGGTTTTTGCTCGCTAAAACATCACCACCTTAAATTTAAAAAAATTAATACTTGTCATCAAAATGAACATGATTAATGCGCAACACAAAAATTATGTATTACTGAAGCAATCTTTCTTTGAAAATTAAGCATTTTTATGCGCATCGAGAGAAACATTAGAACATAATGGATTTAAGTATAATTGAACAAAAAAACCTACAAGCATGACAAGGGAGGCAACTTCCCTTTTCTTGCACGTACTCAATTATTATGTGCCAAAAAATGAGAGGGATTTTCCTAAAGCTTGTGCTTGTCTGAAATAATATAACAAGGGATTAAGTGAGCTGGAATCAGATCGCATTTATATCAGCGTGATCAAATCGATGTGGTTAGTGGAACCCGCTTGTTCCAAACCTTTTTAGAAAATAAGATACATTTGTTTCACCTGCGTCAGAGCATTTTAGACGATAATTCACTTCGATTATCCACAAACTGACAAAATGTATTATGAAAGATAAATGCGGTCATTGCAAATACCGGTACGTCAGTTCTAAAACTATCACTGACAGAATGAATTATGAAAATATAATGCGGTTAGTACAGATACGTACGTTCTATATGAAACTATCTTTTATATGAAATACGAAACAAAACAACACGGGTGTATTCAGTCTCCGGACACTACTAGTAGTTAATGTTTAAACTAAAATAATCACAAGTTTCAAAGAGGAGTAATAGAAAGTATCTTTTTAAATGTCAATTTAAAGACTGACGATGAACAAGTAAAGAGACACGGTCTTTGTCACTCAATGTACCACGGAATTTCATACAACTGGGCAAGGGACAACACCCCCCCCCCCCACCCCCCCCCCCTTTATCATTTCGACAAAATGCCTGATTCAATACCTGTTTAAATAAACATTATAATATGATATTTTATTCAGACCCATACAAAGTGATAAAGAAGAATAATCAGAAATAAACTGACTCAATATCAACGGATGCATACATATCGTTTATAAACAAGGATGGGACATGCATTTTTTTTTTCCAAAGGAAGTGCATCTTGACTGTCATTGGGCTGTTGAGCACGAAACGAGGGATGATAACATCGATGAGGTCGACGATGATGGCTCGTTACCAACAAGTTAAACGACCTTGTGCAGAGGTGAGAGTCGAGGGACAGCGCCCCCACTTCACGTCGTCTTTGTTTAATAAATACTACCCCGCGGCCATTGTCAGAATTCTCGAATCGTCCAATTGCCGGAGGGCGATTGATCATTTCACTGATCACATGAGCGCAAGTAGAAAGTGACTCATGATCACAAGCCCAACTCTGATGTTGAACGATGGACAGGGTCAACGTCAATTCAATCGATACCAAGGGAGTTCATTTTACTGCCCGTGGGCGCAATGATAACTCTGATGATGTCGATGATGATAGCTCTGTACCACGAGCATGACGAAGGGTGGCAGATCTTGGGCAGAGGTAGGGGCCGAGGGGATACGCCCCCACAAAACATGCTACTCTACACCCCCTGGCTATTGTTATAGGAACGTGTTTCGTCCAACAGTATTATAAAACAACAGGGATGATTATGTCATTATAAATTCGCTAACAAACTGAGAAAAAATACAGATAAAGGAAGATGACTCATAATATTATTACCACCAACCCATCACGGGTTTTGAACAAGGGATTCGGTCACCGCCATTTTACTCTATACCAAGGGAGTGCGTCTTACTACACGTGGGCACAAACGTTTGTTGATGGAGTATCGATGAAGTTTTCGTGGCTTCAAGACGTTTCAACAACCTTGTCAGTAAGAGGGGACAATTATGGAACTACGCCCCAATTTAAACATCATGCCCCTTGGCCTGTTCGGGCTTAAAAACTCTTTACTTATGGCAATCGTTCATTACACTCCATATCGCCTCTCTCTTCAACACCAACAACCTTAAACAGTAAACAATATTGTGAAAGACAATGCTCATTTTGCACAAGTCCAACAGTGACCAAGCTGATGCTGAACAAGGGACGTGGTCAAAGTCATTTCATATATTACTAAGTATGTAAGGGAGCCGTTTTACTGACATGGGGAACAACGATTACGTTGATGATGTCGCCGATGCTGACTGTACCACATGGTTATCGTTATGGGCCTATGGGGGTTAAATCGTCCAACAAAATATAATTAAACCTATAAGGGAAGATCAATATTATGTAAGATACATTTATTTGTGTTGATTATTTGTTTATACAGACGCGTTAAATACATTATTTTTGATTATTTACGTCTGGGACCGCCCTTTTCCATCACCATCGATCCGAGAGGCGCATCCTTAACGGTTTTGAACCCGCGGATGGATTAATGCGAAGAACAGAGCTCTGACCAATAGACCAAATCACCACATTACGCATTCATTCACACATAGAGCATCATTTTCTAACTGACAACGAAAATATGAAACCGTGACTCATCATCACGAGCTCGACAACGATGTCAGACAAGGGACACGGTCAACGTCATTTCATGGTCCCAGGGAGTGAGTCCATAGGAGGGCTCATGGTCAGATGGTCGTCCTGACCGCGGGCAGTGTAGGGTCCTGGGACACCGCCCCCACTACGCAATCAAAACAGGTGACGCTGGTAACAAGGGGTTTGTATTAATTATTAGCTAAACCCTTCCTACGTCACAGATCACGCCTTGCGGTGAAACGGCTTCCTCACTAATCATTATCATTTTCATACCGCGGGGGAGGGGGGAAAATCATATCCTTGTGCGATGCAGCCAACAAATGTTGTAATGAAGGGCCAAAGAAATTTACCCTGCGTCCACACAGCACGTGATCACCACGAGTTTTCGAGAACGTACCCAAGAAATTCCTCTGTCAGAATGATTGTGCAATGTGTAGCGTAGATATCGAGTATGTGGCCTAGCGGTTAGAGTCCCCGTCTCGTACACGGGAGGTCATGTGTTCGATCCCCGGTCGAGTCATATCAAAGACTTTGCAAACGGAACTGAAAGCATTCTAACCAGACGCTAGGCATTCAAACAGAGCTACCAGAGGTTGAGTAATATGTTTGTACTTCGGAGTTTTGGGATATGAATCTGACACTTTAGATGCAAGTGAGAGCGCAGCAAATTGCTGTCCATGGACGATCGATAATCAATTTTGACTTGCTCTTTTTTTCTTGATGGCGGGCCACACAACCTGAGCGCCTTGGTCAGACAACATTTTAGTTAATGAGTTATGATCACACACTCGTGATCCTTAATCACCATTCAAAATAGGAAATGACTTGAGACTTTTGAATTACAATTATTTGATATGAGAAACAAATATTCCAAGTAAAATATTCACCAGAGACTGACGTATTTGCGTGGCCCTGTGATCTTGTCTAATGTATTGTTTCTTTGTGCCGCGTACAGTCATTATACTCATACTCATACAAATTTGTATAAACAGAATCATGAACCTTGACAAATTATTGCAAAAAAAAAATCCACACATTTCAAATTTGAAGGAAAAATCTCAGACAGCGACGCTATGATCGGAAGCGGGGTGACTCATGACTGCAGCGAGACGGGACAACATCCCCGGCCTACTCCCTTCCCCCTCCTGTCGGTCCCCTCCCGTCCAATCGGGGCTGGATGACAGTGACGTCGATGACAACACAAGTTACGTCGTTGCCAAAGTTCATGTGCAAGTCTTCGTCTATTCCTCCTCTATGTGCGTCCACACGTTGCACCGCGAAACGGAGGACCCTCTTTAAAGTTCGGGGTTCGAACCCGCTCTGTACTTTGGTATATGAACACTGTGTTACACGTAATTTTTAGCAAGGGGCTACTCCCCTCCTACCTCCGTTCACAAAATATTTTAAGGGTAAAAATGCCTAACGATGTATAGTTGAAGTGACATCGTGACGTTGAGTCTTGATATAATAATGGAAATATTGTTTTATTTATTGAATTATTTAATATAAAGTTGGCAACTATAGACTTAGTTGGTAACTTGAAATGTAGGGGTCACATAATTGGTGTTCAATGTATCCGAAACCCGGGGACACTCATTCACGGTGGATGCAGAATTGAACAAGTGGGAGACCCCCCCCCCCCCCCCCCCCCCCTCCATACTTGCCCCAAACTCATAATCTAAGTGTCGACACGATAAATGCAAAACATCCTCCTACGCGTCCTACAATAGGCGTAAATATAATCATTCTGAGGTCGATTCACAGGCATGGCACAGGGCGAGATGTGCGAGATATCTCCCCTTGCAAAGGAACATCAACATCAACTTCCATCATGATTCCTCCCCAGTCCCACCCACGTCCAAAGTACAGACACAAATTGTTATTGCCCGAGTCAACACTCTGGATAAACTAGTAACTATTCAGTTCATTAAGTTCAAATTTGATACAATATAGCAGGTTTACTGCGTAATTATTTAGAATGGGCATTATTGGATGAAGGGAAACAAAGCGAATTGAGCGGTTGTTATTTCTATTGAGGAGACACACGAGACCTGTTCCTGTCACTTCATTAGTAGCGCATCTGCAGGGGCAAGTTGGGGGTACATGCCCTCAATAAAACGAAGAAAAAAGGAAAGATTAAGGTGAACAAATTAATAAAGAAAATGAGGGAATACATCAAATGTGACCCTACAATAATGATATTAGCGTTCCCCCCCCCCCTCCCCCTCCCATCCCCCTCCCCAGAAGTATGGCCAAGCTACATTATGTCATCGAGCTTCGTTAATCCTCACAAACTTGACATAGGGATTGGATCTACATTAGATTGGAATAGAGTTCATCAAATAACTTTTTATCAAAGCGAAAAATCTTGTCTCGCCTTTATTCTCGCATGACATCTTGTAGTAATATAAATGTGTGGGGGTTAAGGTTTAAAATGAAAGTTGAACCTACAATTTTTTTTTTAATGTCGCTGATTATTAATGCCAGAACCATGTTCCTATCCCTTAGAGATGAATCATACTCATAACAAATATAATTATGTCTGAGTGAAAACAAATCGGGAATTTGAGCAGACAGTTTAAAATAGTTTCAGGGGATTTGTGCAATTCAAAATCAAAGATAGGAACAATAATTGATCAGACAAACTCGAGTTCATACCAAATTGGAAATGTCAAATATTCTTCCCACCAAAATTTTGTTTTCCCCCTTTTTTTTCTACGATATGGCGCATATTTTCTGCAGACGATTGGTCTTCAAGACGCGACTCCCATGTGACATAGCATTCTATTTTGATCGTCAAGATAACATACTCTCTATAATAACACTGGAAAAATATGAAATTGATTTGAATGTACATTCCCAGTCAACTATGCAACATGAATTGAATTGAGCAATCAAATATTTGGTAACATTCAATTTCCTGTTATGTTCATGTCTGGATGATTTATGTTTTTGTTAAAGGGACTGTCCGCCTTTTACAAATCGTCTGAACAGTTTCCAGTAGGATGGGGATGAATGTAACACACACACAAAAATCCAGATCGAAAAGCCCTGTAATTTGGATTCTACGAATGAAAAACGAACGCGTCCCTCCACCAACCTATATTATATCGGTCAATAAAGTCGTTTAACTGATTTAGCATAATATTACAACAATATTGTACTTATTCTTGTAAACGTATTGTGAAGCCGACATTTGTAAAGGAATGTCACGGAAAAAGTCGTCGAAAATGAAGAATATACAATTACATGTAGTCATTTTTAGCGAGATTGGATATTTTGTTTAGTATTCGCTTACGCCGTTGTAGCCTTTAGTCAAGGTTCTATATGGCTTGGAGATTATCTATGCGATCGCGAGCTAGCTAGCTGTGAGAGAGCAGACAGCACGATGCCTATCGGATAGGCTAACGCCGTTGTTGATCTGTGCGTGGGTCACGTAGCGCGGGTCTGTGAGCGGGTCACGCTCAACGTGGTACTCCGTGGAATCCATGAGCGAAATTTAGCACCGGGTGATGCGAATAAAACGCTGCCAGTAGTTTTATTATTTTGAGGTCTATAACTCCACGAAAAAGAGATTTCAAGCTCTAATTTTGTCAGGCATGCTGTTAAATGACATTTTCTTTCCTATAAGACAATAACCTCGCAACTTTTGAAATTTGGCTTGCAAAAGGGGGACAAGTCCCTTTCAAATATTCATTGGAGGGGGGTAGAGAATCAATGAATTATCATTAATAACTTGTATGGTAATGTTATATAAATACTAATACCAATAATGTGTAATGGATTTGTACAATTGCAGTCAACTCTACGACATGAATCGATATAATGATCGATAAAATGATCGATAACATACATTATATTGTCCTTTTATTTTAACAATGTTTGAATGATCGATAACATACATTATATTGGATGTGTTTTGGTTAAAGCATTAAATTGATATTGGGAACAAAAGTGAGTCATTGCATTTCTCAGAGTGACGCGTTTCTGTAGAATGTAATATCATTAGTATTGTTTTATTTTTTAAAGCGTGTTTTGTTTTTATGAGACATTAAAGAAAATTGTGCAATACAAATTGGGTCATTAAAATAAGCAGTAACCTTTTATTTCCTGTTATTTGCATGTCTCGAATCTGTCTCGAATGAAACATACGAAAGTTAGAGCAAAAGTGAATCATATTCACATTCGTTAGATTATATCTAATTGCAGACTTTTGGTACCATTGTATAACGGAATCTTTTAATCATTCTATTAGACTGGAATTCAAGAAAATGTGCAACATGAATTAAATTGAAACATAAAATAATCAGTTACATTAATGTCCTGTTATTTGCATGTCTGCGTGCATGTGTTAAACATTTGAGAGTGAATCATTTATGTCCCACTAGGTATGCATTGTGTCATATAGTACAATACTGTTGTGTTTTCTCTTGTATTATATTGTCTACTGTACTTTGTAGGATAATATTAATTTGTATACGATAATCATCGTCATTATTCGCGCTGTTAACAGACTTTCATTATATTATGACTATATACGTAATAATATGTGTCAGCACTTTGCTAAAGTTCGTATCATTACAAAAATGAGCCTTGACCTATCCTAAGTTCCTAAAGTCCATGTTATCAAGAAATAATATCTTATCAAACATGGGTTAATGTTTCATTTTCCTGAAAGATTGACGTGTTAATCGGCTTAATCGTCGGTAATGATATCTTGGGCTGATATAGAGTATACGTTTCTACATTATTGAAAGCATTTTGTCCTTAATATGATGAGCTTACTAAGTATCCTAAGTCTGTGAAACTCGATAGATGTGATATCGGATTTGCGCGCAAAAACGCTTATCGAAAGGACGTTCATGAAATTGTATCACAATTATGTGATCATGACAATGCGAAAATAATATACTTTATGAAGTATGGTTTGTATGAAACATTTTCTTTTTTGTATCACAAATTGCTAAACATTTGCTGTAAATTGTCCATAACAATGTGTGACTTTCTTGCAATATGATATTTAAGTTGTTAAATTTGTGTCTGCATGTACATCGTTGACATCTCAATTATACAATTATGTTGTGTTAGTTTTTGTTTATAATTATGATGTATAGCCCATAATCATGTTAATCAACGTTTTAAAAACGTGTTCCACACTAATACTTTTTATCATGGTAAAGATAAACTTGAACGACATTTTTAAACGTGCAATATGTGTTAATCAATAGGGGATATAAGCACCATCAGATATCTAGAACACCATTCTTATAACTTTCACATGGGATAATGCGACACATTGGAGGGATCACTGAACATTTCTGAATAATGTGCAATCGTGCATGTATGGCACACTCATCCGACGTTGATAGCAGACGTTCGATGTTAAAGTGACCCATTAACTTGGTCTGATGTTGGTCAAAGTCAACCAAAATCAGGATAGGAGCTATCACATTTATCTTGTACATGTTACAGTTGTTTCGCTTATGGTAACAAAAAAATGAAATGGATTGTGATTCTTTTAATGTCTCCCTCATTATGGAAATATTTATGATTGAATAAAAAGCGTCCCAGGAACGCTCTCCGATTGTATAGTCAGTCACATTGAATTGACAGTAGGTTATAAAATCTGACATGAATCTTCACTTTTGACTAGATGAACGTCGTTCCTTTTCTATGAAACTGTCACTCACACGACATTCATGAGACTGCTACACTGGTATTGGTATATGATTGAAGTCTCAAGTATATTTTGGAAGAAATATTATATGAAGAATAAAGGACCACTTTAACAGATTTGCAAAAGCTGTAAAATCTCAACCCACTACCCCAACCCCAACTTAAATGTTTCAAACTCAGTATAACTGAGGCAGAAAACAAAGGAATTCGTCGATATTTCTTAAGTTGTCCTGCAACAATGTCTACCTGATGCCCCAGAATTATGAGATAGCTGGGAAAAAAAATCTTGTCTATAATGATAAGACTATCCGATTTAAATGTGATTATTTCTCACTATATAATGTACATGTGCGACCATGCTTGGGTAATACACTCATCCGTCTTCCGCCAAAATGATTATACATACATGGGTGAATCTGCTTATAGAAACGAATGTTACACCACATTTTCATTAAAAAGTACAGCGAAACCGCAACATTCAACATTCAACATGCTGCTGACATGCGCGTTGTTTTATAAACGTGAGTTCGGTTGAGGGGCATTTAGGGCAGACTACCCCCACCCACTGCAGGCGTAGCTCTGTAAGTGATACATGTTGTTCAGTGGGGGTTGCTATATCCATTCATCAATATAGATATATACACTGGCAGATAAACGTGCCCCAGTGCCCCCATCCCTCCAACAGTTCCGCGCCCCCTTTGGGCTAAGTTGCTTATTTTTTGTACAGCTTGCTCCCCCCCTTATGGGGCACTGACCCCCCCCCCCCCCCCGTTTGTAGCCCTAGATTGAACCTGGATATGCTACTGTGTCTGTCGCGGATCGTATAATATGTGATGTGCTGCGTTAACCGTCTTCCGATGAAAATTGCCATAATTTCCTCGTTAAAAGAGCAATCTGAGAACGATTTTTAGACAATGTTTCATGCATGAATTTGTCATCAAAAAAGTAGAACGAATCCGTCAACATTAATTTCCACATCACTTTTTGACGCGTTCACACATATTCATTGTTTTGATGTTGTTGTTTTTATTTTACGTATATATTCGATATAGGCCTACGTGTATTTCCGATACGGGCACTGACTGGTGTTTGTTATGTGTAATCTGACTTCCTCTGGAAATTATCATAATTTCCTGGAGAAAAGGATTCATTCTGGGAACAATTAAATTCATGTTCCACCCAATTCTCATGAAAAACTACAACGAATCCGGCAACACAAGCCACGTTTCGACACGTTGACAGACTTCCTCTATAAATGATTATACTTTCCTTGATAAAAGGATCCTTCTATGAATAATTGTTAAACATATCAAGTTCCATAAATTTCTCATCAAAAAGTGCATCACGACCGTTAAAATTGGACATCGCATTTTGACGCGTCGGCACTCGGCATATTACATTTTTATGTGAATTTTAATACGGAAATGTGCTGTTATGTGATGTTTTAACCAGTTTCCCCTGGAAGTTATTATAATTACCTGATTCTATAGGGATTTTTCTGGCAATAATTAGTTAAAATCATGCAGTTAGAAACCTGCAACGTTCTACGTCAACTTTTACGCGTTACAAATATCGCTAGTTTTATAGTGTGATGTAATGTGATGTGAAGTGATGTAGGTATGTTGAGAATCAAACCTGGTATGATATGTAAACTGATTTAAGCTGGAAACGATTTCCTGAGAAAAGGAATCCTTCTCGGGGCCTTTAAAATTCATGTTTCAAAAAACCTCCATTAAAAAGTACAACGAAACTGCATCATTCAATGTCAACCTTTTCGTGCGCTGCTAATGTTGACATGTCAGTTGTTTTACATTAATTTTGATGTAAGTCTGTCAAGAATCAAATATGATGTGATGATTGTGTAGATTATCAACCAATTATGAAACCGACTGTCATTGATTAAATTTTCCTTGGTGCCATGATCCTATTGAAAATGAAACAAACGAATGTTCCTACAAATTCATGTAAAAGAAAATTAAAGGGCCGGAAAATCCCAACAATCTCACGCCAATTTTCCCGTGTTGACAGCATGCATGCAGGCAGTTGTTTGACACATGCGTTGCACATGTGTTACCATGGTAACGACGTTACGGAAAGGTGTGATGTGTGATGTGCGATGAACTGACTTCCGCTATTAAACAAACGATCATACATAGTATTACGTAATTATGACTATCACAGTTCTGGTGAGAATTTAAATTATAATCATATCCCATCTATAATCATCAATAGCGAGTTAAAAAGTACGACAACAATTACGAAACCGCGACAGTTCGAGTGCATGCCACAACACCAGTGCCACAGAGAATAATTACATCATCATCCGTTAATTTCGTTTTTTTCTTCTCAGCATTGTCACCGTTGCCATGGATTTCAATTATTTAAACAAATCGATATCTTAAAAAAGGTGTCAATTATTGTTTTTTGTCAGCATCAAAGAGTCACAAGTTCAAACAGAAATGGCTGCAACAGTGGTGATTTATTTTGTTTCACAATCCTTACTCATGATGCAAGTTTCAATACTCTATTATGTCATTACCTCCATTGATCTCGCCATGGTCAAGAAAACCAGTCCGATGGTTAAATTTTGATGGTTATAACACTTCACACAAAGGAAGATGAAGGGCACTATGGTGATTGAATAATGAAAAACATCCCGATTTCTTCTAAACAATCATCATTTCGGTTTTACTCTCATAATATTATCATCTGTCCCCTGACGACTTTGTTTAGATATTTGTGGGCCGCATCATAATTTGTGACTAACTTTTATTGTGAAATCGACAGGAAAGGGTCAATCTTCATCGCACGAACCTTTTATTTATGATACAGAGAATCCTTTATGAGATCATTATTTTGTTCAATCAATACTATTGTTGGTTTAGATAGTCACTACCTATTTATTCGATTGTTACTGTTTTCATTATTCTCGTCATTTTCTACGAAATGTTCACGCGCAAAACGACTTTTGTCATTTCTGCATTATTTTATTAATTAAAATCAACAGATCATCAAAATTAAAAACATAAATGTACCACTTTTTAGTAAGTAAATACCATAATCAATAATACATGACATACATGTACACGTACATCGCCAATGATCATTATACGAACAAAAACAAAACTACGAACAAAATAAATAACACGCAGAAGACGGCCACCATCATATTAAACGAGGTTCTTTTGAGTTTAAATTGAAAAGTGAAACAACGTTTGAGGAAATGGGAGCACACAATCTGATAATAATTCGATATAGATGCATATTATCATCTTGTTAACATTTGCGTGGCATAAATTAATCCATCACATACATGACAACATGCCCGTTTGATTTGGTAGATGTAAATGATACATACATTGATGTGCAATGTTCTAATTCAAGATTACTCGATGGAATTGGGTTTTAAGCCTCGATTTCCTTGCTTTCTCGTCAAATATCGCCCGGAGTGAATCTATCAGGTATCAAATCAGTGCAGCCGGTCAGGACCCCTTCCTATACATACAATTACTTGCACCCGTGTGTCATTAGACATGTAAGAGAGCGAGCAAGTGAGACTAAAAGTAGAGAGGGGAAAAACGAGAAATAGAGAGATAGTTGGAGAGACAAGATGAGACAAAATTAGAGAGAGAGTGGATGGGTAGATAATTAAGACAGGAGAACAGTAAAGAAGGCGAGCGAGATGAGAAGAGGTGGAGAAAGAAACACGGCTCAGTTGGCTGTTGCGGCCTCCACTTATTTCCCTCCCCCTGTCGCGATGAGTGTCAAGAAAAATGAGAATTGGAAAGACAAGATGAGACGATAGACAGTTAGAGAGGGAGCGGATGAGTCGGGAAGAGAAAAGGAGGAGAAACAACTCGGCTCAATTGGCTTTTTCGACCGTTCACTTGTTTCCCCTTCCCCCCCCCCCCCCCCCACCCCCTCATCCGACGAGTGGCACAGTCTATACTCAACGCTAACACTTATATTTCATAACATAGTTGTAACAATAACGGCAACAAGAAGTTTCCATATTAATCACTATTCAATAAACTTCATGTTTACGTCATGCTTACCAAGCTATACCATTATGCTAGTTTTGTTCTTAATCCATCTGACGTATATATATGCATGAATATCTGTGATCATCTTTTAGAAGAGCGAAAGTGAACTCATCCCAAGAGAAAGTTCCAATTAAAGTTCATTAGCGTTCCCATGGCAAGGAGACAACAAAGCGAGTGGATGGGACTAAGCCGACGATTGATACGGCAAGCAGCGTAGTGCGATCTTTCACCTTCACTGATACTAATATTTATTCTTGCAAATGGGGTCATCCGTTCTTTTCGGTCTAATTATGACTATAGGAAAAAGTATAACTTAACTGATTCATTTGACTGCATCAATTTGATTTATTTGTATCGTGGTGTGAATCGTTTACACTGCACGATGCCGATGTTTTTTGTTTATATCAACAGATTTTCCACGCTCGTTAATAATGGGGTAAAATTATTTTGATGGAAAATACTATTTTGCGCGGTGTCGGTGTTTCCATAAAGTCACACACGTTCTCATACCATCATTCTTACACACAAACAATAATGTATCTATAACCTAGAATTAGTTTTATTTGATGACATTGTAAAATCAAGGCCAAGCAAGAGATTAGGAACCTATGAATTGTGAATTGTCCACCAATGAGTAGATGGGTCAGTTTCGCATGGATTATATTAACTTGTATATCATATACATTTCCTCATAACTTTCTAAGTCGTTAAATAACTTCTTTTTTTTTATCAATATACATATAACTGATACTTGAATGTATCAGATTCCTTCGGAGTGGCCCATATAATTCGATGTCAAAATGAATATTGTAAGTTAATGATAGAACATTTCTATTTCGCCTTACATTTTGTTGACAAAATACACATTAAATTTACTGTATATAAATCATAGAAATGGGCATCATTGTATAATACAACAGAAAATTTTACTTTGTGTAAACGGGACGAATACAAAAATAAGTGAATATTGATGATGGTCATGCAGATTGTACCAATCTTGTTTGGACAAAATCTTCCACGTAGAATCTCCAACCTTAATAATGAGAAGTCATCACAATATCCAGTCTCATCATGATCTTGACTCCCAGACTTGCTCTTAATCCCCCTGGAAGGGTGCGACGTATACCCCAAGCATCTGATAAGGCATGTAAGGGGTGCATCTACGCCCCCGTCAAGGAGAACATAGGAGCCCAATAAGGGGGTCAGTCAATCTCCTGAATTTGTGTGGAGACAGTATTTTGTTCGCTAAAGACTGACCCTTGAAAACCTTGAGAGAATTTGCAATGTCATAATCAGACCTTTATTGGACCTTTTGGGGGGTAATTTTGCTCCCCAAATCCGGAGAATCCTTGAACTAGATAAGGCCAAAGCACTCCTGTTTTACAGTGAAATCCTTCACAGGAAGTTACTACGTCTACACTTCACCCTCGTTGGGCATCTAGTCGAGCAGGCCTATCAAGTTGATAACAGTATTTTATTAATGAATATATTTATGTATCTATTAATTTGTTTGTTTCTTTTATAATAACGTAATGGTCTTTCCAGCCAGTGCCAGAAAGAGTTTCTTTTGATTAAAGGAGTAATTTGTGATACAATTATATAACAAGAAATTATAACATACAAATATACAACTAGGAAAAACATAATCAGGAATATGTTAAAGATCGTATATACTATAACAAATAACAGTATTAAAATCGATACAGGACGGTAAAGAATATGTGGAAATGCTTGTTACAAAACATCAACGACAAATACAACAGCATTTATGGTATGGTATAGTGCATGTTACTGAACTTGGGCTTAAATGTTGCATGCAATCGTTTTAATGTTTCAGTCTAAAATGCTACAAAAAACCCTTATTTTTGCCGTATATACCTTGACGCCAAAATATAGGCCAAGTGTGGTAATGTATGCACGTCACAGCACGTGAGCTTCCAGTTTATATCTGATGCACTTTAATGTTTCAGTTCTTATACAACAAGTCAACAACACAAATATGATGCACGTTTGTCGTAACTTCGCGTGACAAGATAACAAACAGTTGACTAATAATAGTTGTGAGAACGTTTATACACAATGCTAAAAACAGAACGCTATACATATATGCTCATCTCTCAAGCGGGTGATTCATATTTGTCCTCATTCTGTTGTTTATTTTGCTGTCGCTGCGAAACATATCCCATTGTTCATTTCCATCACATACTGATAAGGTTGCAAACATCCATGCATGGATTCTATTACATGAGATAAACTTTGAAAGTATCAGTTTGTTCTTACTCTTTCTTAGCATCCAATAATTATCATGTTATTTTGTTGTCGCTGCAAAGCATATCGCATGTACATGTACGTTTCCATCTCAAATTGATAAGTTTGTCGATACGGAGAACTCGCTTACAATCGTGATACATTACATCAGATAAAAACGAATCAGTGCGGCATATTATCACTTTATAATCATCCTCTAGTGAAATTAACCCTTAAGTTATTATACTGAAGTTGTCAAGAAATGTTATACATTACACAAGATAAAAACAAAAAGGATGTTCGAAACATAATCTATGCTCGAATGCTGCGCCGCAGAATCTTCATAATGTACTAGCATAAAAGTTCGTCGGTAGCATGCATTACGACACAAGTGGGTGGGATTAATATAGATTTGGCGCCTTACTCGAGAGATTAGCGTTGCTTATTATCTTCTTTTAGGAGGCCTTCCTATCTCTTATTATCGGGATTAAAATATTTACTGAAAAGTTCGTTAGTGGTTCCTGTTCGATCGCGCTGAAGAAATTAAACACCACAACACAGATTGTCAATTTGATTACTGAACATCATGAGCAAGTTTAATTATCACAAAGTATAATATTATCGATATTATGTCCATCAGATATTGAGCATGTGTTAACAAGTTGACAAGTAGCATTACAACCTGATTTAATGATAATTACGTGAATATTATGTTCCAGAGGACGGACAAGGAATCATACAGCTGACAGTTAATATGTTGTGTTTCAATCTCTATTCTCTATTTTTACTTTCTTCCATTTCATTTCATATTTTCTCACATCGTGTAATACATTGTATATTAAATGCATGTGTGCAAAATGGCCAATAACCCGGACATGATCGTTCTCCGCCAACAACAAATACAAATATGCGGGTATATTATAGAACATGAACGTAAATTTCAGAAAATACACGTTGTATTGCTCACTAATTATCATTGACTAACCAAACACGATCAATTACCCACAATAAAACACAATGATGGTTTAAAGTTTAAACGTTCATGGAAAATATTTCAGAAAGTGCCGCCCATCAAACATGTATTTCTTGAAGAGGCGAGAAGATTCGTCCAAGGACTCTATCCCCTTTTATATATTTTTTTAAAATAGGTCAAATATAATGACTGGTCCTCATCTCCCTGTTTGTCGCCTAAGCAGACAATACCAAGAATTGAAAGCGTGAATAATACGAAAATCGTTCATCTCCTATTGACCTTCCTTATTGATTCACGGGTGTCGGAGAGCAAGGATCCGGGGAAATTGAGAAAACGGGATATTATTTAATACCATTTTTGTTCGGTTCCATTTGAATCTCTTTCTCACGACGGTTTTCTGTTAGATTTTTATGTTAAGAATTAGTTTTTCCCTCAAAAAGGGGGTCGGGAAATTGTCACTGATTTCTGTTTGGCTGAGAAAAGATTGCTACATGTATATAACTGTTTCTGGTTAAGTCCTTGCTTAATTTGATCTGTCAACTTGATTTTTGTTTAAACCATAAACTGATCATTATAGAGAGGATGGTAACTCAGAAAAGTATCTATAGGACAGTATAAATGTATCCATATCGATCCTCACCACATTCTTCTTATTTCCACTTTCGGTTTATCCTAACACTGGGTCGCCATATCAGATCGCATTTGTATATTCTCCCCTATCCATTATCTTCCTCTGTTACACCAACTGCCCCCATGTCCATCCTCACCACGCCAACAAAATTCTTACTTGGTCTTCCTCTTTGCCTTTTTTATTCATCAAAGTTACTGTGTACTTCTAAATCTTCTTTTGTTTCGGCATCTTCCAGTAATGGATTGCTCTTTTCCATTCTCCCCTGGCCAGCGCATCCTTCTCTGTTACCATGGTTACACCAACTACCCCTATGTACCATATATAGGTAGTATATACTCCCATACCGCGTCTCCTCTCCGGCCGTCCTCCTTTCCATTATTTGTTATTCTGGCTTTTCCGATCTTTATTCCAATAATCATAATAATACATCCTCATTATCATTTAATTTCTGCTTCTTTTTCACTTCTTTCTGCAAAGTAAACTTTGACAACTACTCAACCACGGTAGCTATAATTCTGTAACTGTAACAAATGTTATTATTTCACAACAACAAAAAGTAATACTTCTCCGCAGATCAAGAAAGTGATGAGAGGACCAGATTAATGAAATAATTAAGAGGGATGATACAATTTTTTAGAAAGTTGAGTTTGGGGGCCGGGGATTGGGGTCACCAAAATAATTCCAACTGACTGACCCACTGGCCTACATACATCAGGATTAACATACTTTTGCTACTGTCGCCGTTGCTTCTACTACTACTGCTATACTATAATAATATTGCTAGTACTAATACAAATACTAATACTTATAATAATAATACTTACACTAATAATTATACTAATACAAATACTAATACCACTAATAATAATACTTTTACTTCTTCCATTACATTACCGTTATTCTTTTACCAGTATGTTTACCTCAACGACTACTGTACTCATAATACTACCGTCGCAACAACTACTTTGTGTACCAATACTACATCATAACTCACCACTTCCACTCCGTGCCTTGCTTCATGCTGAGCGTAATGAAAGCTTCCAGCAACACCAGCAACTGAGCCAGCAACAGTCCCCAGTATCTCCAGTCATCAGTGGCTGCCACAACCCGCCACACGCACAACGCTGCATGGGCGCTCAGCAACAGTCGCACCAACACCCCCTTGATGATGTGTCCCCCACGCATGATTATTTCCAATTGGTTTCGAAACAGTCCAACAAAATTCAGCAACAAAGTACTTTAAATTCAGTATACTCCAATTCAAATTGAGACGAAAGCAGGATTTCGAATGCAGTATCAACCATGTAGCTGCACTGACGAACGAAGTGTAATACTTGGCCTATTGTAGGCTATCCATGGTTTCTAAATTCTAAATTCTAAGTCTAGCAGCTCCTGTTAATCGCAACAGTTCATAAGTTTACCTTATGACAAGTGGCAATATCCTACACGTTTTTCCTTCACTACACGAGCGTTGCAGGAGCCCTTTTCAATTCGGCCTCGTACTCTCCCACAACTTTCCCGCTTTCTGGCACAGCAGGGAGAGTGATTGCCTAAAAGTACTGACTGCAGTGCAGCCAGTCGACCAATCAGAGGAGGGCAAAGTTCACAGCAGTACACACCGCAGTCATCCTATGACGGAGGCGTGCACCATCGAAATCTTTAACTGGTAGCGTTAATGCCTGTCAGACACTGAAGCAAGTTGTAGCCATGTTCGTAATCAGAAATCATACAATAATAATTATTAAATGCAAAAAATGTACTCCTGGGACTTTGCAATGGGTTTTTGTTGTTGTCAAAAGCATTGTATCGTAGTATATCCCAAGCTTAAATGTGCACCTGTAAAGTGTCATATATTGCCCAAAATGACATTTGAGACTTCAATCCTATAGCAAAATCATTGTAAGATATGTCCGAATGATATGTGAAAGTTTCATTGAAAAAGAACACTGCTTTCCTGGTTAAAAAAGCGAAAATTTGCGTCAGCTTTTACAACTAATTACAGTATGACGTTTATGACCGTTTATAAACGCTCTTGAGCTGAATGATTATCAATGATTGATATCGTCAAACTAAAGGAGCAATTGAAAAAATCTAACCCTATTTTATTCTTCTCTTACCATAAGCCAAACAACACGGTAGAAGAGAAATGTGAAAGCTCAAATTAATTATTGTAAAGTTAGACACCTGTCCTAATGATCCAGTAAAGACCATTTTTCTTCCCCGGGAACCCGTGACCTCCGGATAGATAGACCAATTTTATTTGGTAATTTTCATTTGTTTTGTAATGTGAAATCAGTCATAATCACAGCTAAAAAAGCAGTGCATATGTTATGCATTATCCAGTATGTTGATCATCGATGGTGCATACTGGCTCGATATCCTTGTCCTTATGGAGCGACTTGTGAGGACGACCTCGAGCCAGGGTGCTGAAACGATGCTCGCTAAGCGTCTGCTGCGATGACGCCACGCCGTAGCTCCGGCGAGCGAGAAACAGTTGCTTCGACCCGCCAACATATGACAGAAAGGCTACAAGCTCGCCCTACTCATCATTTGTCACTTTATACCGCTTCAAAAATTCGCTTCACGATTATTACATCATGACGTGATTCACGAGCGCTAATTGACATCAATTATCCCAATTGCCCCTCGGGCTAATACAGTGCTACTTGTATAATGGTGTATGTCGAATCTATAATGGCTCGATACATACTTGTTTTTATCTTTTGATATTTTATTGGTTATGAATTAACAGTCATTCATACAAGTATGATGATCTGGATTCAAATTTGTTTTATAGGAAAATTAGATATGATATGATATGAGTCAGAGCAATTCTTCAAAATACATACGTGTTTTTTCTGTATGCATTTGTCTTATGTGGTTATGTGTGTGAGTTGAATTAAATTAAATTGAACCATCATTTAGTTTATTTAAATGAATTGGTTTATCAAATCTTAAAATTATGAATACAAAGACTCCAATTACATTGGATATATCTTTAGCCCCAAGTCGGTAAATATTGCGGATGAATCTTAATTATGATTTCATACACCTATAGAATAAAAAGAACACTGCCCCACCTCTTATCATTCATCGTGGAGGCTGATACAATCTTGGGGCTATCCCAAACCCCGTGATTGATCGACAACTCTGCCGGACAGTAATTCGGTCCAAATGAATGATACATTTCCGTTACAAGTAAAGTTAATTAGCGGCCAGGTAATGTCAGCTAGGACCCAACCTACTTCGTCCCGACAACTGGCATGTCACGCCCAAAACCAGGCCAGGTATAGTTCATTACAATGATTCATAATCATTTTCCCCATTACAGGTTCAGTTTAAGTCCTTTCGCCAAATAAATGCTTACGTGTTACATTTTTATTTGTTTTACTTTCATCTATCAAAACATAATCCGGTATGGTTTTTATAATTTATGTAACGTGTCTTTGCTGTTAAAGCACATTACACATATCGATTTAGGGACAATTCCACAGTATTGTCTTTAACAAGACCACGTATCTAAAATTCACACAAAATATAAGTAATACATTATAGTCATAGGCGTACGAGGCTAGGAGCTTTGAAAATATCAATATAACGCCTTTTTCGAGCTAAAACCTGTCATATTTGGCCAAATTCATATCATTTTAGACTAAAACATCAAACACGTATTATTGAAGACTATAGCTTCAGAGGGGTTTTTTGTCAGGTGAAAAAAACGAAAAGCATAATATTCGGGAAAATGTCCTCAGCCCCCTTGAAAAGAAACATTACCCGTACGGCAATGAGTAATGTTTAGTCTTGTCTTGTGTTCAATTGTCTTCAGGTAAATCTGGTTCGTTATACAGTCATGTAGAGGCTGACAAATGTTTCTCTATGTTTCCATACTGTGTCGTTGTATCGATATTCTGGCCATCAGCATAGGTAACCCTATAATTTTGTCAGAGTTTTACAAATTTGGGGCACAATTAACACTTAATGTTTTCTTGTCCAGTTGATATTGAAATGAAGATGAGTTCCTATAATGAGCTAACAAGACACTCTATACCTGCTGGAGATGACTCACGCATTAAGTGAAATTATGGATGTGAATCTTCCAGCTTCGTGCTAAACAATAATCATGAGCTTGAGTTAGGATGGAAATTATTGTCATTAGTGGAGGGTATCGTCCAATTTTGCAACAACACTTAGTCATGAACTTCATATTATGAGAAACAAAAACAATTATAATTAATGAAGGATACCTTTTCACTTCGTACGACGTAGCTTGATTTATGAGGGAAATTACAATGGCCGTCCATCACAATGTATCATTACAAGCATCATTAACCAATTATAATCTCAAAATATTAGGAAAGTATTTCGAGTCCAAGTAAGACGGGCTATGAATTAATGGAAGTTCCTTTAATGAACCACACCTTCTTTCTGTCTTATGTTCTTGTAATGGATATTTTTTTTAAGTGATTAAATTATAAAATTGTGTTGATGGCAGTTGGACTTTGAACATATCAAGTCAAGCAATAACTGATGGGTTTGTGAATCACTTGTATCTTAATATCAAAATTGTATTCAATGTATTCAAATCTGTTTAACCATTTTGCCTCCGTCGAATAATGATAGGAAAGGATATAGATTAAAACAAACTCAGTAACATATAAAAGATGAGTTAACTCCCTCCCCCCCCCCCCCCCCCAACCCACCTCCAAACAAAATCTTGTGAAACGCTGAATTTATCCGACGTTTGATTAAAATATAATTATATCGTGTTTGAATATAAATCAATAATCAATGTTTGTATAGATGAAAAATAAATGTCTTGATATAACTTAATTGGATATAAATGATAATTATTAAAAGGAATTATAATATTATCTTCTGTTAAATGTACAATATGTCATAATTTAAAGTCATAGAGAGAGCTCTTTATACGTCATACATGTATTCTAACCATAAAAACAAATATAAACCAAAACGCAAGGGCAAGGCGACATTAGATACTGATTAAAGAAAATTAATTTCAGGGAGATATTGCAGGAGATTATAATAAAAATGTCATATAGCTTTGGCAGAAGAAGTTTCGATAGCGAAATTTATTTTGATTTGCAGTCAATCCCAAAAAGTATCTACATTCTCCTATATTTGCAAAATATTACACACCTTTCTAAACTGAAATAGCATTTTAATACTAAAAACATGATTAATAACCCTAGAAAATAAATGAGCCGCGCCCCTAACTTCCTCTGGTAGGATTAAGAACTGTTATTATATTACTTTACAAGAACAAGGTCCTAATTATTATTAATTATAATGCATTAAATACGATTGATTTATTATCGTTTCTCTTTCGAGCTAGAAATAATAAAGGTATTATTAAGTCTCTCACTTCCCATTGTCTGTGCTTCCTATAAGCCACCGTACCTTTGCTGGAGGCCTACCTCGGAAAGCGTATCCTTCCTATTCGCGTCTTGCTAGGCTACCGGGGATTAAGGTGCTACCCTGAACTTAATGCTTCACCAGGGTCTATTGATTTTCTTGTAGGTGGCGTAGCCTGGTCTGTCTGATTCAGAGGGGGGGGGGGGGGGGGGGGGGGGTGGGGGGGCACGCGAATTATTAAATTAGGGGACATACTCTTTGTATTTCTTTCTGTTTTGTCAGAATGTTTGCCATTATGTTTGTTGTTTTTTATCAAAAATGTTCTCTTCATTTTTATCACGTTTTTAAAAACTTGTGTTTGTTTTTATTTTCGTTAAATTATTGGGGGTACGCGACCCCCTCCGAAGCTACGATCTTGGTTTCTTGTGAGAACTTGCTTTACATTGCCGTGAGCAGGAAAACGGGGGCAAAATATCAACTTGTGCCTTTTAAGTGTATCATAATATAAAGATAATTGAAACACATTATGAATATTTCTTAACAGATTTCTTTTCCAACATATACTAATGGACAGAAATGGAGAAAGAGTTTGCAAAGGGTGTATTTGTTTCCCCCTTGCCGCCCCTGCTACTTCATTGTTGCGAAGAGTTCTTCGTGGGATGGCACAAATAATTTCATGATTCATTTCACGTCAGAAGCCAAGTACATTTAAACGGATTAAAGGTAAAGACTATTCTGCTAGAAGTCGACGATTTCTGTACCGCGTATGATTAATTTTGAAATATAAAGCTTATAACCTAGGTATTAATCATGATATGATAACAAATAACAAATAATATTATCATTCATAATTGTGTGTATAAATACAAACTTTTAATGGCATCGTGTTGATTGTTAACTTTATATTCATTTTCTGTGAACAAAATAATATTCTAGTTTAGATTATTTCAGTGATGTTCTGATATAAGCATTTGGCGATAAGTTAATGTAACATATTTAATTTGCTTTTGATTTGTGAGATACCAGCAAATTCTCCGTTCTAGGCTCACTAAAAAGGAAATGAAATATAATCATGCTTCAACATTTTATCGCTATATGGGATCCGGAAATTTAATTCCTTTTTACCAAGTTCAACAAAATGAGAGGGCTATGGAATATCATGATATTTGTTCATCATAGTTTACAGCAGTCAGTCGAGTGCAAACTGATCGAAAAGATTCCTCTAAGATTTGATATAATAATCCACAGTGATTATCAAGTTGAAAATGTTGCAGTTTTGTCAACGATTAAAAGGGTTTCGTGAACGGAGGCGGTTACTTTCATGTGTTGTCAAAGTATTATTATAATCAAGCTTTTGAAAGTTTGTTCAGGCAACACATTTCATCTCTTGTACACTGTATACAGACAGATGTATCAAATCTTTAAATAATATATTTATATGGCGTGTTATAGAGACTCGTGTTAATTAGAGATAGAATTGTGTACATAGTTCACGTTCTCCTGATCAAAATATAATGTTTATTCGCCCCTCTTCCTTTTCGCTTGCTAGATTGCATCGAATGGAAAAGGATTACAACACAATATGTCGAATGAAATGAATATTTTCCCTTAAAAATTATATTATATGCCCATAATTGTCGTTGATCTACTTAAGTACAAACGTACAATCAAGTTATGAATATGAATATTTTAGAAACAACTAGGTAATTTCTAGAACTACTAGTATCAGAAGAAATATTACATAGTATGTGGTGAGCTAGAAGTTCCTTCTTCAAGATTGATATGATTGTTTTATAGAGTTGTTTTCTGTATGTATCATTGTCACTTAGCCTCTGAAGAAGATTCTGCTAGGATCTAAAACTGAGGCCCTATATTGACTCTGCATGATTGTTTTATAAATACAACCATATCTTTGTAATCAAAATAAGTAAAGTTTATTACATATGTCATGACCGAACTCTGAAGAACCCTTAATTGTTATTGATGGCTTTGTTGTAGAGAACAGAGAAAGAACAGACAACGTAATCCCTTATCTTATCTTTACTTATCTTAAATACGTCACCCTGAAGGCGTTCCAATATTCCATTCTTTAAATCCAGGTCGTTTTTAAGGAAATTGCTGGAATTACAGAAGTACGACCCTAATCGTCGAATTTGAAGGAAGTCCCCCCAACCAAAGTCTTCGAGGTAGGTCAAGCTTTAACACAAACCAGAGTTGGCAGGAAATCCACGGCCCTCTTGGGTGTATTTTGTTTTTTTTCACGCGGCTTTTCCCTCTTTTTAATCAGCCCTTGATCACCAGTAGGGGTAAATAAGGATGGACAAGGGGGTTATAATTGCACCTCATAAGGACCCCCCCCCCCCCTCCGCACCCGCGCCATCACCCTCTGCTCTCTTCCACGTAGGGAAAAGTAAAGCTATACTTATTTTCATTTCACTATTCCATTTCAAACAATGAGAATATTAGTAGTATAGAGCAATATTCATACAACATATTAAAGCAAACATATAATTGATAAAGACAATTTGATTGATGGAAATGTGGAGCGCTGCAGCTGGGAAGTTATATACTTGTAGATGATAATTCGAATGACAGTATTGTTGGCTCATGCATGCACGTTATACACCATAACAAAATGCTCTCATACCCCCCCCCCCCCCCCCCTCCCCCCTCATGCTTGATCTTATAGTTGTGCCACTGATATCTATCTCTGCCCCCGTTCCCGCCTTCTGCATCTGGTTTTCGTTGTCACTTTTTGGCGGGAAAAACACGTCCGAAGATTACCTCGATCACGTCCAGATGACCGTCCCTCTAACGGTCATCTCGTCCGTCAGAACTCTTCAAGACCCATTCGGGCTATCATACCCATACAATTAATAATCACGTTTTTGAATTACAGTCAAGCCTGTGTACAGGGACCACCGTAGGGGGTTACAAGAAAAGTAGCCACTGTAGACAGGTGCCCTCTATACAGACGGAATTCATAACACTGTTTTCCTCTGAATTGGATCAATTGTGATGGCTAATATAGGCTGCTATATAGAGAGGTGTCACCAAAACATGTTTGGTTTGCGTTAAGCGTTTTAAAAATCTGTGAATAGTATTTTTTTGCTACTGGTATAACAAAAAATGTTATGTCATTCTTTTCCTAACGATTTTAAAAACTGACCTCTATATATGATTAATTTGAAAATTTGACATAGGTCAAACTTACGTTTCTTTATATAAAGGCTTGCTTGTTTTGATAACAAAACTAAATGTTCGATTTTATAACATAAGCTAGTCAACTTTACCCACGTCTACCTGTTGATACAGTTATATTTTTTATGCGAAATCATGAATATTCCTTTAAGATTTTCTGTTGTGATATTATGTCAAGAAGAAATCGTTTATCTCACTTGGCATTTTCACACGTCCTGTCTGGGGGTCAGTAGCACACAATATGAACGGGAAATTCGGGGTTTCATCCTTCGTTAAATAATCGTTTCAAATGTACCTGCTACCATTGTTTTGTTTTTTGTTTTGTTTTTACTATAACAATAATTTATATTGAATCGAAATTGCTGCTTAATTTAAGTCAATTGATAAGTCTCTTGGCTAAAATTTTCTTTGATTGTGTGTTTGAAATTATAGTATACATTTCAAATGCCCATACATACATAAATAAATATACGATAGAGCATGAATTACGAGCAGGAACTAGTAGGTGCTATCCCTCATTAATTCATCATTTCGAATGAACTTGTGACCCGCACCTCGATTGTTTTCGCGACTCTGACTGCAAATTAACAGCACATTTCTATTTGAACGTCGACAATTACACGGAACGTCTATATACAAGGTACATTTCAATCTAATCACCAAAATTATAACTGTCCTCGTATGATGATATTCGTAAAACAAAGGCGGATTAAATAAAGGAGCGAGTTGTTATCATTTTAGAGTGGAATCGTTTTATTTATAGTGATAGGTTATTATTTCGAGTTCAAAATAATTATCATAAGAAGACTCAAATTACATTTATATACATATTATCTTCTTTTCTTTTTCTACATCAAGTATTTGGTCAGGACAAATTATCATTTGAGAAGCAAGAGGGCATAACTGTAAATATATTACACGTCACTAACATCCTTTTGCCGTTCATACATGTGTGATTTCGGAAATGCGTTTTTCCCGACGGACTGTAGTCCAATTTGATGGAACCGATGGCACAGCATCGTTGATGAATAAATGCGATAAAACAAAAACCAATACTTGATGAGTTCCGATAATAGAGTGGTCATTAAACATATTAGCCTATAAATCAGCCCACATGTTCTTTTAATTTGATATCGTAGAGGAACCTTCTACAGCCCACAAAGTGAGTCGCAGAGTAGGGTAACCCAATATCTGGTTGTTTAAAAAATAGCGGTTATACTTTCCGGCGTAAGTGTCAAGTTTTGTAAGGTCATTTTTTTAATTTTCCTTTTTAAAACTGTTCTTTCTTTCTCAATCATCTGCCCATTACCCTCCTCCTTTTCCTCCCTTTCTTCCTCCTCCTCCCCCACATCATCATCATCATCATCATCATCATCATCATCATCATCATCATCACCATCACCATCACCATCCCCATCATCATCATCATCATTATCATCATCACTATCCTCATCATCATCATCACCATCATCACCATCACCATCACCATCACCATCACCATCACCATCACCATCACCATCATCACCATCACCATCACCATCACCATCATCATCATCATCATCATCATCATCACCATCATCATCATCACCATCCTCAATCTTAACAAACATTTGTATCATCACACACCATCTTGCCAATGGCAGGCAAATGTAAGCGCTACGTCGATGGCCTGTCAGATCTTTCCGTGCACCAAATCACAACTAAGCAGGTGGTCGTCTATCATCATCATCACCATTTGAACAATAAATATTGATGAAAAAAGTAAACAATAATTTCATCCACATGTTTCATAAAAATGTGTCAAAAGTTTAAAGTTGCAGATAAATAGGCAAATATAAAGAGAAACATGAGACAAAAGGTGTGTATTTTACTAGGCTCTGAAAAGGCTCTTCTTTTAATCTCCAAGTTGTCAGTCATAATAATCATATTATCTCATCTTTTTTAACAAAATGTACATACATGATAACAGTCAAAACGCTATACATCGAATAGAACTCTCATGAAATTTGTGTAGAAAGTTTTGCACTAGTAAGGTTCTACAAAGTAAAGAAAATTAATTCTTTACCTGAACTACCGTACTTGAAGAAGAAAACTTTTTAAAGCAGTTTTAAGCCACATATATCTCACAAAGATTAGCCATCAATTTACATTCCATTGTGGAAATATAAAGCTGATTTGGCTTGTTATTGGCAACATCAATGAAGCTATATAATATGTGTGAATTCTTTCTGTCATGACCAATACAAAAAAAATAAATATATATAACGTAACGTAATATCTGCCACAGAACAAGTAGTTTGTAATAAGCCAGTTCGTAGTTACAATCTGCGCATGCGCAATACAAAGGTCAATCGACCCAATGCGGCATTCATCGAATTGAAAGGACTGGATAAGGTTCTTTACTTGTAATTATTCTTGAGTACATCGATTGGAAATTCCTTGTTGCTTAGGTTGATCAATTGTTCTCATGAAAGTAACAAAGGATATCCCATGACAACCATCTGCCACTCTGAACATGACTGCACAGAGTAAAAGCTTTATATCCTACCCATGATTGTAGAATTCAATGGTCAAGGGGTCAAACGACCCATATCCGGGTCCCATATCTATCTACGAACTGGTCTATTACATCTAATACACTGAACCGATACATGGTTGTCCATTTCAACCATTACTGACTGTATAGGGCAGAATTCTTATTTGTCCAGATTTGGGTACTTCAAACAAATGAAACCTTGTATAACTGCATGAAATAGCAACAAAACTGAATTCGCTGGATAGAAAGCAGTGATAGGCCCTAATGGACAAAGCATCTTGATAGGTTTTCATTGGAAACAATTGTTAACTTTCTGAATTCACTTGTTATGAAATATACTTTTTTTAATAATAAACCCATTTAAGACTATTAAGTAAAACACACATTTTCTAGACAAATCAGCCAAGTGTTTTTTCTTCTCGACCAGCTCTGAATAGGTTTGAGAAGCTGAAATTAATTAATTTACTTCTCGATTATTATGCTTGCATGTCACTTATCATGCATACTCATTATTTATTTCTAAGTAACAATCAAGAACAGACTATTAAGAAACAAATATAAATAATGGCATAGTGTAAAATTTCACATAGTATTAATTTTCAGAAACAAGCAAGTAACAAAATTATGTTCCTATTTTAGTAATATTGAAGGTATCGTAGCCACTTCACAGCATATTAGATTATGCAAACTATATAATATATTTATTTATTTATCAATTTACTCATACATGTCAAACACATAAATGATTTCACACATAAGCCTATCACAGGAAACTGTTAGCAGCTATGCTTGACATTGTGAGGTTACATCAAAAGCAAATCTTTTGTAATTACACACACACTAACATTAGTTGCTGTTCTTTCTTTCAGAATATTACTAAAGCAGATATTCTCAAAATGTCAATTCGTTTTGCATCACAGAAAAGACAAGTAAAAGTAATGTAATATTGTGCATCACATATAGATAATTTAAGGTAGTTAAAGCTTGCACAAAATATGCAAGCCTAAAATTTGTGCTCAATTAAATGTATCAATATATTTTTCACTTCATATGACATATATGTGTATGTCAAAATATAACAAAGATAAAGTGCATGTGTAATAACAATAATCCAGAATAATGTTTTGTTTTTAGAAATTACATATAACAAATGACACATCTCAGAAGAAAAATACAAAATGTAAAATATCACAACAATATCAGTTATATAAGAAGTCAAGAACATTTCAGTTTTTGCACATAACTATTTTAAAATTTGATACAAATTAAATAGTGCTCTATAAAATTCTACAACATACACTTACCAAACTGTGGCATTTTCTGTATGCGAATTTTACAAAAATATGGAATATATTCTTTGCTTTCTTTACAATTAAACATAGAACGTTCATAGTTTGTCATATCTAACATGAGCTAAAATTGATTTGTAATTGTTTTAATGTACATAATGCATTACACCCAATGTTTAAAAGAATGAATAATGGTACTCAGGATTAACATACATGTACCAAACATAACATATCTAACTAATCTATGAGGAAAAGTAATCTCATGTTGCTATATGAAAATAGCCTGTATCACTTCCAAAAATATCACAAATTGACCGATTTGTCAAAAAACAATTTAACTACCGACTATAAAACATGATGCAATAGTACTTTCTTAGAATGAAGTATTCCTCACTTATAATTTGTTGATGCATAGAATATATCATGTTTGTTAGGCTTTGTGCACTGCCCATTACAATGAAAAATTGTTCATTATTACATTACGTCTAAAACCCAGGTGACAAATATTGTCCAAAGTCGCCTTTTCTTAAACTTGAAAAAATCAACCCAAAAATGACACTAAGACAATATGGAGGGAGAATATAGAAGCACATACATAATAGACAATTTATAAGGAAGAGATAATATAATAATAGAGATACATATATCAGAACATTCATAATTAATAGACAGATTCATGAGGATTAAGACATGAAAGATATGGAACATAAGATTTATAAATACACATAGTACTGGAAAAGTAAAAAGACTATATATATATTATAAATCTTTCCCAAATCATAAAATGGTTTATGCTTGTTTGGTCTACACCTATTTGGTCCAAACTTAACACTCAGCAATAAATATACCCCCCCCCCCCAAAAAAAAGGATAAATAATCCTAACCTCTAATCCTAATCCTTAGCCATTCAATGCTGATTTCTGGAAGTAGACTAAGATGGCTGTAGACCAAATGGATGTAGACCAAGCGGCGAGTTACCATTCTGTCATCACAGTATTACCAATCCTTGTGCAAGATAAAAATTAATGATCACGTGTGGAAGTATTATTTCACATAACACAGTGCGAGTTCAATTCACCATGTACAGATAAAAATGTAATTTGTACGCCTCCTGAGAATCCTAATGCTATTTCCTGATTATTAGAAAAATCGATTACCATGGCCACATTGGCCCTAATTCTCAAACAACGGGTTAAATCACATTGCTTAACAACAATAACACTATTCCTTTATTCATAATATAAGTTGATTATCGTTGTCTCTTCAGTTCTCCCAGAGGGCCCTGCATCTACAGGATACACACACTTATTTCGAAGTCAAATTCCATGACTTTTCATGACCTTTACAGCACAAATTCCATGACCTTCACTGGTAAAAAAAAATAAGGTCTGCACTTCTTGTCCCAAATAAGTTCTAGAAATACTGATTTGTATTTCAGTACTAAAGAAATACAGATAAACTGAAATTGAATGACTTTCCATGACCCATGAGATCAGTTTACAATTTCCCCTGAAAAATCAAGAGGTCAAATTCTATGATTTCCAGGTTTTCCAGGCCGTGTGTGAACCCTGATCTAAAATTGTTACCTCCTCAGTCATCACAAACACACCTACAATCAATCCAGCACTTGATGTGCACTTTCTCCCTCCCCAGGGAGCATGCCATTCCAACCAGTGCTCCTGTAGAAAGGCAAACATGCTTTCCACAAACCCTTTAATAGCTGCTACAGTGTACCCACCGATACACATATGAAGCAAATTTAAGCCATGGACTCGAATAACCAATTCTTGCCTTTGATTTTGCTATATCACACATTTTTCATAGACCGCTGCGCGACCATTTTTCTGGACTAAACTTTGAACAGGTTAACAGCAGATTATGCGTTATACTGCAAGGCAAGTCTAGAATTTTCCCAATGTTGTTATCATGAAATTATGCAATTATTGCTCAAGAAATCCTGCTAATAGTAATATAGGTACTAGTCCTAAATAGGTTCCTATTATGATAACTATTGACATGGCAAAAGTAAGCATATTGACATAGATATTGAAAGATAATGAGATATAGATATTTTGGCAGTGAGCATTAAAGGGTTAGTGGTGCCTAAACACATAAAATGTTTATATCACAATCTGACTGCAACAATATTGGATAACATTTACATTATTTAGTCTCCTTGGCTCTTGTAGTTCTACAATAAGCAATCCATTACAAATGCTAAAAAATGTACATCTATCTTGCATCTTCGGGATATTTATTACTATTATAATGATGCTTTTTGTCTTGCATGCATTTCGTTGTGGAATGTTGAGACACCACTGAATCTGCAAAGTACTGTTCTTATGTTACTTACATCATTCATTGTAGATCTTACAAAAACAAAAACTCACATCATATTAATAGATTCCTCCAAGAAGAAACAAAATCACAATCTGATTTCTCTATTAAAAGAGAAATAATTCCCTGCAAACGTGAAGTCCACTCTACTCTTTAAAGACAGCCTATAAGCCATAAATCCTCCCATCAAAATATCCAGATAAATATGAAAATTGGTATTGTTTAGACAATCATGTGCTTTTGAAAGTTTATTCATTGCTTAAGCACCTCTGCACCAGAACGTTACTTCCCTTTCTATTTGCATACAAAAACTTTAACACAAGATTAATTTTACCCCAACAAATTTTAAGTTTAAGGCTATTTCAGTTTGAAAAAATTATGTTACATATGCTGTAGATTTTAATACACTTACTGGAATTTGTGTTAAACTCCTCATGTACCAAATTGATAGAAGAGTAACTGTAAGGTGATGCTTGCCTAAAATGTCAATAACCTGGGACACAATTTCGACTTTGGATGATTTATTATCACATTTCATAAATAAACTATGGGTTTAGGCAAAACAAAGGTGGGAAACATTTGAACATAGAATTATCATTTATATATGGCAGTAGAATGTTGTATTATGCCTTTTAGGTAGCTAATTAAATTCACTATAGTATCATGATCACTTATTGATGGCAGTTGCCACATTTGGTGAAGTTAAATGGGGTGTTGCATTTGCTCTTCGTTCTTAGCCTCTGGTTCTAGCCTAACTGGGACCGGACTGGATGGTTGGATTGGTTGGTCCTATCAGTAAACCATATCTAGAACACCACTTTCAGTCATGGACCAGGTCTTGTATCTTCTCTTAATACCACCACTGCTATGGGCTTGAAGTGGACCTCTGGCGCCGTGTCCTTGACTCCCGGTCTAAGTGGAACTGGACTAACATACATTCTAACTCCACAGCTGCTTCAATTCAGGTACCTGCTCTGTGTAGATACCTGGCCCCATGTCCTGGACTCTCTTCTCTGCACAGGCACACTGTGGTCCTGGTCTAAGTGGAACTGGACTAACATACAGTCTATTAAACTCCACAGCTGCTTCAACTCAGGTACCTGCTCTGTGTATATACCTGGCCCCATGTCCTGGACTCTCTTCTCTGCACAGGCACACTGTGGTCCTGGTCTAAGTGGAAGTGGACTAGCATAGAGTCTAACTCCACGGCTGCTTTGAATCGGAATCAGCCTCTGCTGGTCCCACTCCAAGGTCCTGGACTCCCTTCTCTGCAATAGGCACATATCTATGGCCCATCTTGACCAGTAGGATGGTCTTGTCTACGTGTGATCGCCTAGCAGGGTCCATGTGGAACGGGGTCCAAATGTGGACCACCCGTCCCTGGGACCCATGGGTAGGTGTCCAACCCTTCCAGCCATTGGCGCCACCACTCTGTCTCATCGTCTCGTCAGGCCAAAGCACAAACTGGTTCATGTTGATCCTGTCGTACACCTTTGATTCATCGAGCATCTGAAATGGGAAACAATGGATAAATTGGTTCAGAAGATAACATACACCATTTATTTTAAAGTATATCAATTTAATGGTTGATTTCACCTTTTAACCAAAATACATTATCAGATGCAAATAATCATGTAAATAAAATGTAAGAAGAGCCATTTTTTGAATAGGTAAAAATAAAGGCTCATGCAGTCTATTTCTTCACATAATTTGTAATGAAAAACAACATGTACCACAGCAAACACCTTGAAACTACTTGTATCACCTGCCATCAGTTCTCCTATCCTAGTTTACAAACTTGTAAATAAAGGAACTATTTTTCCCTCTTTCCAGTCTTTCAGATACAGGGACGCTACATGTATCCTGTGTTGACAAACAAGCATATCTTTTTGACCAGCTCACCCCTTGACTGGCCGTGATCATCGCAGATATTCCTAGATGCCTATCCTTTCTCAAATTAGATCTGTAAAACACCTGCTAAGTGGGATCCCCTAACTTTTTTCTTTTAAAGGAGAAAATCAAAGAAAACCCCTAAATATGACGATATTCATATCTACAGAAAGCTTATAAGCCATATAATGAGCTTGACTGACACGTCCATAAAAGCGAAATTAGGGTGAAAACATCACCCTATTCCCGGGGACAAATTTGCTCAATCGCTACACGAAACGGCCTTTAGCTGTGACGTAAGAACCGGGCTTGAAGCCCAGGCGGCTGCCGCGGTTGTATGTAGATAAGCGCGTATAACATACCAGGCTGGAAAGACAAGCTTCAACTTATGTGCTATTTTTCCCTTACCAAGAATAAATTATAATACTACATTGTTTGTAATTTGCTTCTCATTTATATTTTCATCATGATATTCCAACAAATGTATTGTTTCGGAAATAATATCGCTAGTGATATTCGTTTGTCTCGCAATGTATGGTCAACATTGAATCTGAAAGATCGCGACGTTTCGTATGCTACTGCAATACTTTGTCAAGTGATACTAAAGTAACGTAAAACACTCCTATTTATACTGTATTGTTTATAATGTATTGTTTGTGACAAAAAAAGTTGAAAAAAGGTGAAAAAAGAAGGGGAAACTATACGACTGTGTCGTGCAGTAGTCCTGCACAGATTTTTTACCAACATGTAGTTTCACTTTGACATATCAGACGACGGAGAATTTACCACTTCCATTATGGAAACAAACAGTTAGTAATCATTATGAATCAAATGAAATTTAAAAAAAACAAAGAATAGTTATTACTTTAGTCGATCTATCATGGCTAGTTTCATGGTTTAGCCCCGGTTTAGCTTGAAAAGTCGAGTGAATTCGATTCGCGATCTCCTGTGTTGTTACGATTCATCCACGATTTCTCTGAACATTGGCAGCCGCATTACCTATACGGCTGATAGCGCTGGCGGATTTACATTTCCTGCGCGCGCATCAAAACAAACGAGTGCACGTGTGAGCTAGCTAGCTTGCTCCTCCACGGATACTTCGAAGTCCATTAACAGGCTGTTTTGTTGAAATTCTTCATCCATGTTGAACTGTCAGATGTAATTCTAGAGCGAGATCGTGATCGTGTGGACTGTAGAAAGCTTTGAATATAGCGCATACGTTGGAACTACTTTTAGTTCAATAACATACACAATATGCATAGTATACGGCCGGGTATACGATCGTGCGCTTGCATGTATTTCTCGATGGACGAAACTTTTACGAAACGAAACAAAACCAAAACAAAACGGTGAGAAATCCACTATTCTACCAGTTGTTGACATATTGAAATGGATAAGAAATATTATATATTGTTATAACAAAGGCAATTCTAGCTCGGAACATGATTCTACTAGGTAATTTTCTTTTGAAACACAGCTATAATAGATTTGTTTTTCATACTATCTCCGTGTACATATGAACAACAATTCGGCAAAATGGATTGAGTTGTAAACAGTTCTTTTACGGAGATTGACACTTTTTCAATGCCAATAATGACATGAATATTGACATTAGGATATGTTTCAGGACATGAGAGGACAACTGTGTGTCAGATATTGATTATTCAGGCAATATTCAATCGTTTTGAGAGAGTAGAACTGCGTCCACTCTATGAACAATTGCGTGTAGATCGCCGTTCGAGCTAGAGCTGTCGGGAGCGCAAAGCCCGGCTCTTACGTCACGCACAGAGCCACTTTGCTGTGCCGATTTCATGGTAAAGGGGAGGGTCATTTCACTAAAATTTCATTTTCATAAAACATGAAACTGAACACTTTCATGACTTGTTAACTGCACAAATTGCTTTAATAACTCATTCTATCATAAAATAAACCATAATAACTTGATTCTATTCCCTTTGAATTTCTACTTTAACCTATGATTCGATTTTGATACAACACACATTCTCCATATACCCTAGACCTTAGACTAGACCTTGATCCATTCAAGACCCATAAAAGACAATCCGATCTGGTGTAACATGTATTTTCCATGAGTCCTGAATGGGTTAATGGTTTAACAACTCCCTCAACAAACCTCTCTACAACAACCTTCAAATTTCAATTACAAGTCTTGCATTATTGTTAATACCCACTTGTTCTGGTGTATTCATGATATCACCATCAACTTATACAAAGAGGAGGCTATCAAAATACAGTATAAACACATTTATCGGGCAAAGCAGTGCATCAAAACAGACTGTTGAAAACATTTAAGCAGAAATTTCCTCTGAGGTATGGTCTGGAAGAAGCACATTTACAAATATCATCAATTCAATTGGCAGTGGATCCTGATCTGTCAACCATTTGGGGTGAGGAACAGTAAATAACTACTTCTTTCATTGCGCTTGAAGAAATGTCAATCATTGCCCTTAAAACACTGAGGCAAGTTAGTTGAATTTAACTTGTTTCTTCTCAAAAATAATGAAGTTTATTTTCCATCCCTAAGCCAATCCCTAAACCCTAGCTTCCTTATTAAAGTTTTGCTTTCATTCTGAAATTAATTAAATTTATTTCATTTGATGCCAATTTTCTCCACCCCTCAGCCATACCTTCCTTTAATACATTAAATTCCACAATTAGTTTTATTTTTTAAATTTTAAAATCAGATGTAACATATATTTAGTTTATTTTGGTCAATGCCAATTTTCTCCACCCCTAAGCGAACTGTTCCTGTTCTGTATTTTGTCTCCCAGCACCACTACAAAAAAGAAGTACTTGTATATAGTCTCCGTCTTTCAATTTAAAGTTACTCTCTGTGAGATCTTAATTCAATTATATGTAACCCTCGGTGAAACCTGCAAGGGTAAACGATTTTTAGAATTACTGGTTTCACTTCTACAATAATCTACTACTTGCGTTTGCTGATTGACCCGTATCAATAGTAATGTTTCCTTTCCAGGAGGGGGATAGAGCTATTTTTGGCTTGTCTCTTCTTCATGCCAGAGACTGATGTGGGGGTTTTCTTTATTACCACGGCTCCTTACTGTCAAAATCAATTATCATGTACATCAATGGATGGATTGGCCTACCACGGTTTATAGGTGGTCATGTCTAGAACCTCAAATATTGTATAATAAACATTTCAAGACGATGTTTGCAAAAAGAGACAAATAGGGAACAGTTTTGTTAAAAGCCACGAGATCTTTTTCTAAAAGATCTTTAGAAGGGGTGTTTTTGAGAATGTTTACTCGAAATGCAAAAATTTGGGTTATATAAGTGATCATGTCTAGAACCTCAAATATTGTATAACAAACATTTCAAGATGATGTTTGCAAAAAGAGACAAATAGGGAACAGTTTTATTAAAAGCCACGAGATCTTTTAAAAAAAGATCTTTAGAAGGGGTGTTTTTGAGAACGGTACTCGAAATGCAAACATTTGGGTTATTTTTATAAGCCAATCCGTATCCAATTTTGTGTAATAAAAAAAGAGGGGGGGGGGGGTTAAAATAACTCAAATATCGTTCTTGAAACGCCAGGGAAATGGGGGTCAGTTTTTGCAATAAGACTGATTATGTTACACCTTTCAATATGAAGTGATACCACTGGTCATGTGCCCCCCCCCCCTGCACAGTTCTTTTGAGTGCATGTGTTTCCCCTCTAGCATGTAAAGGGGCAGCGTGTGTTCATTATTATGTATCCTCAGGAATGGCTCAAGGGCTTTGAGCTGTATCCACTGAAAGACATACTGTAAACTACCCCTGCACATCCATGGTGACTGATATAGTTACCCCTCCACATCAATTTCAAAGGCGGCAACTTCTTTCACTTGCAATACTAAGCCTGGGTCGGAACGGACGGAATACCGGAATCCGTCCGGTGTGTGCGTGTTCCGGTTTTGTTTTCCCCATTCCGGTATTCCGATGAAAATCACGGAAAACCTCTTTTTCCTCAAAAATTCATATTTTGTAGTAGAAAACTAACAGAAGAAAACAAATGACAAAAAAGTACAAGAAAGACGATGTCGAATGCAACTTACAACGACAAGAAATCCGCTGCGTTTATATGAAAGCCGATCTAGCGAGTACTACTACGATCGACTAGGCTAGCTACCCCGGCGCGCCCCGCACAGTCATGCAGCTGCTATCAGTCGATCAGAGCAAGCTGCGCCGTACCTACCATAATATGTCATGTCATCAAACGTTTCTCAAACGTTGACATCCAGTTCGCCCTCTATATATCGGTACTATATAATGCTCCGACACAGCCCGCCATATCACTCGTATACTTTGTGTGCAGTTTATGGGTCTATTTTCTTGCGCGAGATCGATCCGCCGGGAATTGGGGAAATCCCCAGCGGATGGATCTCGCGTAGGAAAATAGACCCTATAGCCTGCACGCAAAGTATACAAGTTAGTGTTGACTTATTCGTGTCGTTGTATTAGCAATTCAGTTCATGCAGTTTCGAGCGAGTTAGAAAATGTTCGAGATATAATCAGCGCATTTTTTGTTGTTGCTGTTTTTGCAGGTAATTGTTCTCGTATTTATTTTAAAAGCCATACAAACATGTAAGTAAAATAAGAGACATTTTCGTTCCTTTTCGGCACTTTTTAAGAGTGCAACTTGCTTGCAAGGTCAAGGCAGTTGAGTTGGCCTGTCTCGCAGCGCGGGGCCTGCATGCCTGCGCTGCCGAAACCATGGCAGACCTTCTAGTGCGTGTTCGTTCCGTATCATTCATTGGCAGATTTTTTTTTATCGGAATACCGGATTCCGACCGGCACAACACCGGCGGATTCCGGAACAAAAAAATTCCGACATGACTCAGGCCTATGCAATATGTTTGCCCCTAACGTGCATGTACCTCCCCCCCCCCCCCCCCCTCCACCACCACTAACAAATACATGTATACATACTTCCTTTGAATGCATGTGTTTCCCCTCTAGCATGTCAAGGGGCAGCGGGCCTGCGTTAATATATCCTCAGGAATCGCTCAAGGGCCGTGAGCTGTATCCACTGAAAGACATACGGTAAACTACCCCTGCACATCCATGGTGACTGATATACACTACCCCTGCACATCAATTTCAAAGTTGGCTAGTTATCTTTCGCTGCAAAGGTGCAACCTGTTCACCTCCCACAGGAACGTGTTCCCCCTTCCCCCTCCTCTAGGATATATATAATACATATAATAGAATTAAGCTCTGAGCCCTCAATTATTCAGCACGAGAGGGCACTCTAGGTGTCAAAGAGGCCACATTTGCAACCTCTCATCTAACGGTAAAATTATGAGCAGTCAAGGCACTTCATTGCATTCAAAATCTTCCAATGGTTCCACACTAGTCCGGGCCCAAGACAAATTTACAGTTGGCAAGAGAAATTTGGTTTAGTGTCCCAATCGGGTAGCTAGATTTTAAAAACTAGATATGACACAATGAAAAATTCTTCTTCCTAGTCACCCATCATCCACAATTGGACTATGTTATATCTTTTTGATTAACCGGCCACGGGGGTGAGAGCTGTCCTACCTAAAATACATGAAATACCCCTCGGGCCTGCACATTATTGCACATGTTAGTGTCCCAATCTAAATCAGTAGATGAATATAGATGTATTTGATACAATATATTGAATATCAACTGATGAACAATGAGCAGTATGTATGCCAACATAATCCAAGACCATGACATTGCATTTCACCTCAAAATTCTCCCTATGATAAGAATCAGGGCTTAGTTACATTGTACTTTCTGTATTAGAGTGTGAGACAGCCCCCCGAGCTTACATTATACCTTTTTGTAATTGTGTGCGAGACAGCCCTCGGGCAAAACGAAAGAATCGATGCAACATTCTGCTACGGATGGAGACAATTGAACAAGAGATTTAACTGATTCCCTACTAGATTTTGCAATCCTCATACAGTCATACAGGGCCCACCCAGTTCCCATAGGTGATGGGTTAGCAATGTCAAGTCTCCACACCTGGGGTGCGATCAAGGTGGTTATATTTTCAAGGACAGCCACCAAATATGTACATAATATTTCTATCAAATCGTAACAATAAAACCCCCCGAGTAGCTGTTAATTCCCCCTAGCACCGAGAGAAAGGGGCAGGAGATAAGGCAGGATTCATAAGCGTTATATTTTCAAGGACAAATGAATTGAAAATATTTCTATTAAATCAAGCAATTAAAATGTTAGCACAGGACTAGCTGATAATGCCCCCTAGCTCTGAAAGAATGGGGAAGAATATAAGGCCAACAAATTTGACTCTGAAACCTTCACAAGAGCTCAAAGCTTTAAATAAAATTACAAACATATCTTTAAAATGCATTACAAACAATTTTTTGACTAGGAACATAAGACAGGAACAGGTAGTAAGTTATCAAAAGTATCTCACAAATCAACCAATTCTAAAAGTATAATTGAGTTGCAAAAGGGCTCAAACTTGAAGCATCAAGAAGCGTTTCGGGAGCTAGCTATTTGGTACTTTTAAATAGACTGCAAAACGTCTGAACATGCAATTCAAATGCATCTATAAAAAAGAGACACAACTATTATGGGAAAGGGGATTTCATTTATAGTGGTTCCTGATATTGCTGATAGTGAGGATGGGCTATTTTATGACAGGAGATTTGCAAGAGGCACTTTTAAGTTGCTATGAAGGAAGCATCAATCCACAGGGGGAAATAGAGTGAATTGAGGGACCTAGGGGGGTCACAGAGGGGAATATAACATTGGTGATCTAAAGAGAAGAGTACCAAGTCCATTTTTGTACTTTGGAGATAATCAGGTTTTAAGTTTGGGATCCCTGTAGACACCAAATTTGGTGATCTTTCATTATGATAAATATTCCTAAAATTACAAAATAATTGTAATCTGAAAATTTGGCATTACATAGAGAAGGCTCCGAACCTACCAGATGATATGCGGAACTCAATTTAGCAAAAATTGACGTAATGCCCTTCTCACTCTCACCCAATGATATGTGGTTTTGATAAGGACTTCTAAAAGCAATATGGAATATAGAGCTGTCAAACCTTTCTAGGGTAGATAATCAGGGTGGTGGGAAAATGTGGTCCTGTACACGTTTATAAACACAGTAGTATTAAACCCATCACTCCTTACCAACAGGGGAATATTTAACCTACTGCAGTTCTTAATGGTCAATTCATATTCCACTGGTCAGGAAATCGTTCCTTGTACAATCGCTGACAGGTATTGTCATCGGCTAATGAGGCCCAATTGTCTCGGGTTCGGATTTCCAAACGAAAACAGTCATCAGAAATGGGCCGTGTCATGTCATTGACCTTACCATATATGGAGATTATTTACGAGTATTTAGTATGGGTGTGTTTGTATAATTTTTCTGGATTGATTGTATGTGTGCATCAAAATGTCTTTGCTTCACTATTGTTGTCCTCAAACAATGGTACAGTTTCTAAACATCAAAGAGTCAAAGAGTCAATGTACCGTTCTTATTAACCAAAACATGCTTTTCCCTTTCAATATCAATGAAAAGAAAAATCGCCCCTTTCACTTCCACTCAATGACAGGAAACACAGCTAAACTCAGGTGCTTTTAAGCAACGTATGCATGTGTATACAATTGTATAGCACAAACAATAAATCAATCAGACTCAAATTGCATTGCGCCTAGATTTGTGACTTGAGTCTACAAAAGCGTGTGCCTGTTGGTGACGCTAGTCATCGGGAGTGTTCAGAAGGTTAAACACATTTAAGATTTTGATTTTGGTGTGATGTACACTCTCTAAAGATGACAGTATGAATATTTGATCGCATTTCTGCAAGAAGCTCCGATACCTTGACTCTGTGATTCAGCCAGGACTCTGTTCCCCAGTTATCGCTTCATCCTCCGTCATGAGCCTCGAGCCAGGTTGGTAATGGGGACCTGCCCCAAGTTCACACATGCATTTAAACCCTTGTACACACCTAACTTGAACTAAAGATTCACCTTCATGTCAAAATGAGGATAAGAATTAAAGGACAATGAAATCCAAGCAGTGTTGTTTTCAGAGGCTCTATTAGATTAGGAGGAATAATCCCTGAAATTAAGAGCATAATCGGGCGAGACACAAGACAACTATGGCTCTTTGATGATGTCAATATATTTCTACTGAGAACCCAAATTGGCAACTACTTGTGGACAACTCCATTGTCCTTTAAACACATTCTCTTACCTCCATACCGAGCGTAGGCAGGTTGGTGTAGGGGAAACACCCCATGTCAATCCATGTTCAGATGCCTTCTGGATTCAACCCTGGTTTACACCCTAGTTTAAGTACCAATATATATTTTAACAAAGCTACAAGAATCTCTCTCACCTTTACTCTATGACTCAGTAAGGACTCCTTCCCTCCCGCAGTCATCCCAGCATCCTCCATCATCAGCGTTGCCAGGTTGGCGATGGGGACCCGCCCCATGTTCACCCGCCTGGCAGACCCCAGGTTGCTGAGGGTTATGCTCTGGCCACTGCCCCCACGGCTCCGGGCAGGAGTCTGTCGCACCGAACCACTCTCGGATCCAGCCGCTGGTTGCTGTGGTTGTTGCTGCTGCTGCTGCTGCTGCTGCTGTTGTTGTTGTTGTAGTTGCTGGGACTGGCTGACAGATCCACTGCCTGTAATGCAGAATAACAACAATCATTATATTAGTCAACTGAACACAACAAAAAGTTCATTAGAATCGTGTCTGCACAAAAAAGAAACTGTGAAATACTGCAAAAACACAATGATAATTATACACACAATCACAAACATGTATGCACTCACACACATACCCACACACACTCACAAACGCACACATACATGCAAGCAAACACAATCAGACACAGACTTATGCTTGTCATCTTGCATGCTGATTTGCTTACCTCCTCCGGTGCCCTGCTGAGTTGTATCACCCTCCTCCTTGTCTGTGCCCCTCCGTACCACTGTACCACCACTACTGCAACCAGCTACACAGCGTTGCACCAATCTGGACAAATGAATAGAAAATGTAGAAAAATGGGTATAAATGTGAAGTGATAAGATATATTCTCTCAATCTTTGTTTACAACAATTGACTACTTTTTGCACATCACCGTTCCACTGTACCACCACTACTGCAACCAGCTACACAGCGTTGCACCAACCTGCACAAATGGACAGAAGATGAAGGAAAACATGTATAAATGTGAAGCACTCCGATATATTCTCTCAATCTTTGTTTGCAGTAATATACTACTTTTTGCACCTCACCGTACCACTGTACCACCACTACTGCACTAAGCTACACAGTTTTGCACCAACCGGTAATTATCAACAAGGGGAAAAAATGAAACTGTAACATTAGTTGAAACATTAGTTGAAACATTAGTTCGAACCATCATACATGTACTCTTTTGATATTTTGAGTACATTTTTGCCAAATTTTGAAGACCTTTACATGAGTTTACATAAAGCTCATTTAATTTATAATCAGCATGAGATAGTTGTTTCATTCTTTGCATCCACCTACAAAAAAAGGGATAGAAATTAGAGAATGAAATATGTTTATTGAGAAAGCTATGTCTTATGCTTGACATTCTTCTCTCTACAAGTATGTCTAAAATTCAGACATTGAAAATTAACCTTTTAAAGAGCCTTAAAGTGGTTTCTCAAAATCAAGATAAAACAACAACAACAAAACAAACAAAAACATTAATTCACAAATTATAATAGCTAATATCATTTAAAATGTCCTTTTAAACACAGCAAGATAATAATAAAACATTCAAATAAAATATAGTTATTAAAAGTATAATAAAACATAATGAAAATAAAAATAGTACAATTATTTCTGCACATCTTGCACTTTCGGTTTCCAACTTGGGGGCAGTTTTGAATTCATAACTGAACAAATTTCTGTACTCCTCGATAGGAACCTCTCACACCAAAAAGCTTCCCATCCCCAAATGATTCTGCCAAGTTACATACCGTTGGTTGAGTGAGAGAAGGGCGCTAAGTCACTTTTTTTTACTTCGGAGATAATCATGTTTAAAGTTTGGGAGCCTTGTAAAAAAATTAATTTAGCTCTCTTTATCATTTTTGACATATATTCCCCAAATTATAAATATTATCTTAAAATTAGACAACACATAGAGAAGGCTTACAAGATGGTACGCAGAACTAAATATTTAGAAGAACAAAATTGCCTCAACGCCCTTCTCACTCTTACTCACTGGATTTTGAAAATGAGTTGAAAAATAATATTTTAATCTGGTTTCTGCCAAATTTCCTCTCTATGCCGCCAGGTAGCAGATGTGTGATTTATTTCTTTGTCGGAAAATGAAATATGTAAGACTTTCTATTCTTAGAATTATGAGCAGTGAAAGTTTTAATGTGTGACTTTCTTTATTGCTTCCTTCCTTGCATATGGGTGAAGGTTACCTTTGAAATAAATAATAATTTATAGATTAAAATTTTTTAAATATACAATAAATATCAGACAAGACCTGAAAAGCTGTCTCATCGACATATTTATATTCTCTCTTTCTCTCTCTTATATTTATCTACAGGTAGTTTCACAATTCAGGTATGCTATCAAATATTGTGTATCGATTATTTAATGGTAATGGTGTTAGTTTTGAGTGATTTAAAAAAAGGAGAACTCGTTGTGATTGTCTCGAGCCAAAGAAACTTGAACTGCAGATATCTTTAGATCAAAACAAATATCTTAAAATAATTGTTGATTGATTTATACAAAACGATGGCAATCAATCTTTGATGTGGCTCAAGGATAATTGAATGTACTTTTATTGCACTATTTTCAAGTGTTGTCGTTCCTGTATGTTAGTTGAAGAAAGAACTACACAACCTGTGTATAGTGACCACCTAGGGGGAACAGTTCCCACTGTAGACAGGTGACCTCCATCTAGCTTCCATAAGAGTTTTTTTTTCTTCTTCACGGAATCACTTTTAACCTGTTCCCTCTAAGATTCTGAAATCTCCATAGACTTTGTACACAACCCACCCGGTTCCCGTGAGCAACGGGTTAAGAGTCACTACAGACAGGTTGGCTGCTTTAGACAGGTGGCTGCAAAAGATAGGTTTGACGGTACACAAATGCCAAAAATTGTTTCACATGTCACTCATGAAATGTTACCATTATGTCTCTTGTGTCTTTAAGGAAAGAAATTTGAGGATATCCCTGTTTAGAAAAGCAAACAGCTTAGTTAAATGGCTGGAAGTCTGCACCACCCATGCACTTCCTTCCAACAAAAAGCTCAAACACTGGCATTTTTTTTCTTCGCAAAGACCCTTGGTTTTGAAAGGAAAAGAGCATGATACATCCCTTTTCGTACTTTGGAGATAATTACGTTTACAAGTTTTTGAGCCCTTTAGAGAATGAATTTAGCTATCTTTGTAAATTTTAAATAATTCTCAAAATTATAAATAAGATTTTTTTTTTTTTTTAATGGTATTTCTTAGATGAGGCACTGACCTACAATATGATTGACCACAAATTGACTGAATGCTTATCACTCTCCCCCAATAATATTGTCTCTTGTGTCTGTTAATAAAAGAAATTTGAGGACATCCTTGTCAGAAAAGCAAACAAATTAGTTGAATGGCTGGAAGTCTGTACCACCCTCCAACTTCCTTCCATCAAACGGCTCAAACAGTAGCAACGTTTTTTTCTTTCTCTTCAGTCGGACAGGTTATGATTAACCCTTTCTGCGCTAGTAGTGAGGGAGTATTAAGTTTTGTTGGTACAAATAGTCAATCAGTTTATATTATCCATTCCATGTTTAACCTGTTTAGGACTGGTACCGTAAGCTTAGGTCTATATGAAGAATGCACATATCAAACTGAAACGAATAGTCCTGTTAAGTTATTTTCATTGGATTGGAAACTTGTGTTTGTTTTTGCACATACATGTACTGGAGGTCAAAAGTTTATGCAGGGTAATTATGTTTCTTTTATAAACACATTAAAAGTACTCTAGTTGGGTCATATACCATATGTTCATCTTTTACATAACTATAGACTTCTAATGTAAATAAAAACAAAATCAAGTTTACATATTAATTTATGATATCAACTATAATTAGTATCCTCATCATCATCATCTTCTTCATTATCATTTATTATTAATATCATTTCTATATTTATTGTTATGATCAGATGCACTAACAAGGCAAACTTATGTCAAGGACAATTTAACATTCATCAACTAGGGTTATTCCAACTCTGTGATTAAATTATATTCACCAGAGATACTGTGTTCTATATCACTTTACCAGGATGACTGACATAGGTCTGTGTTTTACCTTTTCAGGACTACCGTAATAGATTTTGTAATAACATGCATTCTCCATAGACCCTAGCCCCAATATTTTCGGGACCATTCCTAAAGGGGTTAATATGAACAGAGTGACAAATCCATCCCCTAGATCGTAGATGCCAACTAAAAAAATCAGTAAAATGCTAAAAACTATAACATAACTTAGACATTTATAAGGAGTATCTTCAACTTCATATCTACACACTATTGCATATTTATATTTCATGTCCGCCCCCCGCCCCCCCCCCCCCATTGCCAATCAAGAAAATGTTAAGAAAGTGCCAATGCATCATGACAGACATCTGTGTTCAATACCACAATATTGTGACAAATCCACGCCCCTAGAACTTTATTATGCCTAATCGAGGGCTCAGTAATACAAGAAAAAAATACAATTGCATTTTGACATTGACAATGACTATTCTTTACCGACAAATTTGTGTTTCCCCCTGATAAATCATGAGATAAAGCAACACATTCCTCTGTCATCCAAACAGGAGGAGTGACATCTGTGTTTGATGTAGGAGTGTCATACCCACTCCCCTAGATGCCTGTTCAAGATTTTTTCTATTAAAAAAAAAAATGTACCGTATGTACACATTTTGTACATATACGTCATACCTATTCTTTTCTGACACATTCATGTTTTCCCCTGATAAATCATGAAATAGTGCAATACATTCTTCTGCCTTTCCATCACATCTTTAATTAACGTGAAAGGAGTTAAACATTTACACCCCTAGATGCCTTCAAGGTTTTGTAAACTTAAAAATTATACACATTTTTTGACATTCCTATACTTTAAAGACACATTCGTGTAATCCCCTGATAAATCATGAGATAGTGCAACACATTCCTCTGTCATCCAAAAAGAATGTATGACATCTGTGTTTAACATGTAATGAGTGACACAGCCGCACCCTTAGATGCCTGTTCAAGGGTACAAATTAATACTTAGTATAATATTTAAAAAAGAATTACAGCATAATTTGTTTACATTTAAAGTAGCACAGAGTTACTAGAGGACTTGCCCCCTTCTAGATCTTTCACTACCTTAGTACACATGTGGCCTAATACTACTGTATAAGCTGTTAATTTCGCGAGGGTTTTATTTTCGCGAATTTCGCGAATCACTACCAAAGCGCGAAATTAACAACACACGAATATATTGGCATGAACTCATGTCAACTTTTGCCACGATGAAATAAGAACGCAATTATTACCGAACGCTGTATTTTGCGCTATACCCCCCAGCCACGGAGACAGTACTGTAGTTCAACACTAATATCACGTGCATGTGCTTTTTCAACCGATATAAAAAGAAGGATGTAGCATAAACTCAACATGGCGTCAAATTTACTTTGTAAACTCCTGCTGGTAGTACTACTAGCGCGTACCTTGTCCGTATCAATCCATTGATACTATAGATCGGTGCATCACACCATATGATCACTAGTATCCACCGATTTAAAAATAAAAGGAATCAAAATAAACTTAAGATGGCGGCATATTCACGTCATACTCGCATCTGTCTTGTCCATTTGTAGTTCACAAATATGCTATGAATGTAACATCCATTGAGACTATATATCGGTGCATAAACACGCGCACGTATTCATCGCGCGCTTTCTCCGTGCGCTCTAATATCAATACTCATTGACTTTCGTGCTTGAATCAATCTCCCATATGTTTGCATGTTCCCGTCAGCGGCAAGCCGCCCTGCGATGCCGTCTACATGGTCTATGGCAGTAGCTACAGATACAGAGCGCAATGCAGACAATGCGTAACCATAGACTTGTACAGTATTCAGCTCTATATGCGAAACTCATCATTATTTATTAGTACGAGAATCGCCTTTCACGAGACAATGCTTCTAGTTACTATAAAGCTTATAAATCATATTTTGACCGAAACTGAGGTAAAATTTGTGTACATGTTAACAATATTTCCGTAGAAATTACATTATGTTATGTCGCCGTTATGATAGAATACACATTTGTTCATTTATTAAAAGGATTTTCTCGTGCAAAGTACACATCATTTTTGTCATATTCTAATTTCTGTGCGATGCTATTTTCTCACAGGGCCGGCAGATCGCGAAATTAACAACTCGCGAAAATGTCTGAGACCCTCTCATTCGCGAAAAATATCTGTACGCGAAAATATTGGCGTATACAGTATAGAATTAGAGATGGGCACCACCTTATGTGCCAAATTGGCACAGGATGGACCTGAACTCTAACATTAACTATACTTCCCTGACACATCCATGCTTTCCCCATACAAGTCATGACATAGTTTCACACATTCATAATGTGTCATTCCATCAGAATGAATGACATATGTGTTCTCATGTAGAAAGAGTGACACATCCCGCCCCTAGATTGATTATAAATAATTCTTCAAATGTTCAACAGACTTCACTTATTGTCTATGATCTAACAACATAATTTCAGAATATTGAATTCAAGATTCAAGATTCAAAAAGAGTTTACATACAAACAAAAATTGCAAAGCACTTGTTACATAACCAATGGTAAATGTTTTTTTTTTTGGTGTGATGAGTGGGCATTCTCATGGTGATGGGGCACACATGTCCAGGTGGGCCCCTTCCAAAAAAAAAATCATCAAACGACCCAATCCCCCCTATAACTAGATCTGATTGCTGAAAGCTATAATAAGACTAGAATTTAAAAAAGTTATCAATTAAATTACTGTGCAATAACTCAAATATCAATTTAAATGCTTAATAGCTAACATACAGTATAATTGTAAAATTTAAACCTTAATAAGATTTTTGTAACAAATTGGTTGTATTCCAGGACTGAAGAAATGCAGATACAATGACATTCTGTGACTTCCCATGACCAAAGAGATCATTTAACAATTTCCCTGACATTCGAAGCCTGGAAAACACATTTGTTAGTCAAATTCCACGACTTTTCAGCTTTTCCAGGCCCTGCATGAACCCTGTATAATATCATTATTATTATTATCCATGAATGGCGTGTGCACCTCTGTGACAGGATGTTATGTCAATCATACCTTCAGATCATAGTTACTGTACATGATGAAGTTACCAGCTTACAGGTGCAGAATCTATTGCTAACTATGACATCATTTGAAGCATTTACTGGCAGCTCAAGGATTTAACTGTAAAACAAAAATGTATGATTTCAGATCCCTTGACGTCATTTACACCCCTAGATGTAAATGCTAGATAACAGGTTTAGTTTAAGCTGAACATTGTAAGATCGTTGAATTACTCCTCTGGATGGTAGTTCACAGGTTAAACTTGATATCACATAATGTTTTAGTTGTTAACTCGTATGACGTCAGTTGAACCCCTATCACATATAACCTGCTCACTGATTCAATTTCATTTAATAATAATTAGGGTTCCAAATCCGAACATACTTTGGGGGCCAATCAACGCAAGTAAAATGATGGATTTGTAATTAATGTTTTCTTAATTTGATAGAAATGTTTGTTTCTCTCTCTCTCGAGGGTACTACATGTGAATGACCTCGAATTTTTGAAGAGTGGGATTAGGATTAAGCTTAATTAGGATTAGGTTTTAGGGAATGGGATTCGACCTAGGTTCATGGTTAGTAGTCAAGTTTGGAGTTGGTTATCAGAAGTAAAAAGCAGTATGTCCATGACATAGACCAAATTAGTGTAGACCCAGTGACCAGTCGACAAATCATACCCATACCCATTGTAACCATGGTAATCAAGCCAACACAATAAATTTGTCTGTACTGGCCCGTACGGGAAAGTAAAAATCATACATTTTAAATGTTTACCTGCCCTCTCTCTTATAGATGAGATTTACAAGTATCAAATTACACTGTTCTCTCAGAGTTGAACAATTAAATAGTTGCCCAATTGGGCAACAAACTCAACAATTTATGCAATTTTACTTGTCCCAGGCAAGCGGGCAAGTGCTAGTGTCGAGCCCTGTAATAATGACTCATTTGTCATCCACATTGTGACTTAATGAATGAGTAAGTACAAGTTTATGGTTCAATGCCCTTGTATGCTCTTTTAACCCCTTGACCACGGGAACCGAGTCGGTTGTGTACAAAGTCTACAGAGATTTCATAAACTTGTAGGGAACGGGTTAAATGAGAAAATGTTAATTTAGCACACTATTGTTCCTGGTTTATTACTACACACATATATGCATTGTCATTTGTCTTCTATTCTTTTCCTAATATGATTTCTCATCGTTCCACGAAAATGTATACCAAGAGAGTCCATTATACAAATAACAATGTGCAAACAATAGCACCAAACTCGAAAGGGGAAAAGGGAACTTTGAATATATGTCACTTCAATCCTACCAGGGCCACATGTGATACGAGACCGATTTCTGCTCTAAATATGTCAAGGTAGTGACACATTGGATGTGACAAGGATAATGCAGAGGCATGTATAAAAATACACGTATGAACACAAACATGAAGCAAGAATACATGTGTGTTTTCCGATTGGAAATAAAGGAAAGTGAAATACACCTCGGTCACATTCAGGTACTAGTAGTGGGAAAAGGGGAAGTAATTTGAGGGAGTAAAAGTTGAAGCTAGAGGAGATGGAACAATACATGTAATGCCCGGCGCAGACAGAGCCGACTCGACTGGTTGTCATTCCGATCGGCTCAGTTTTCAGTGCCTCGCGACACACATTTTGCCAGTCGAGAGACAGTCGGATGCCAGTTGGGGCCGATTCAACACGATAAATCTGCTCCGACCGACCGGGCCCAACTCTAGCCTGATTAAAACCAGTCGGATCGGGTCGAGTCGGCTCTGTCTGCGCCGGGCTTTAGTCTCAATTCATGTGCAAATGGCAATACATGAAGATGAAGGATAATTTTGGTATGAAATACCCTCGACCACCTTCAAGTTTATTGAAAGAGGAAGGAAAATGTGGGAGTAAAACTTGAAGATGAAGGAGATGGAATGAAAAGTCTCCATTCGTGTTCGAATGGCACTAGACGAATGGAAAGATTGGAGTGATATACCCCTCAGTCACCTTCCGTTTAGTGAAAAGAGGAAGAATCTGTGGGAGTCAACTTGAAGATGAAGTAGATAGCACATTACATGTACGTCTCCATTCGTGTCCGAATGGAAATAGATGAAAGATCAAATTGGAACGAAATACTCCTCGGTCAACTCCAGGTAATGAAAACAGGAAGGAACTTGTGGGAGTAAATCTTGAAGATGGAGCTGGAAACAATCGTCTCCATTTGTTTCCGAATGGCAATAGATGAAAGATTACATCAGAATGAAATATCCCTTGGTCAATGCCAGGTAATGGAAAAGGGAGGAAATAGGGTGACGTAGGATTAAAACTTTAAGATGATGGAGATGGAGATAATAGTTTACCCATTCAGGACTGCTCCCCAAAACAATTGGGTTGGAGTCTAAATGGAGTATGTGGGTTACACCTAAATCAATTGTCTTTAATGAGTTAAAGAAATGCTAGATTTATTACGTTGTTCTTTTTTCTTCAACCTGCTTATAAGTGAATTCCTCATATTTGGCCTACAACAGGCCCAGGGAATTCTAGTGATGCCAGAGATTTGAGTTGAATAACTGAATGGTACAGCAATACAGCCAGTGGGATTTCAAGAACTGGATTGTGAATGGCATAGGAAGATAAGTCAACTAACCTATGGCACCAACATTAATTAGATTTAGTTTGTATGTTTATGATGAACATGAACACACTAGAGGATTACAACCAAAGTAGTGCAGATGATGATAGAAAATGATAGTCAGCAACAGTTAAAGAGACATCTAGAAAACTAAATGCAACATCGTATCAAAACCATTGGGATATCTTGAACTGGATACTTGAAAGATTAAAGGAAGATTGCAAATTCTGTAGCACTTTCAAGCAATATCATTATCAGATATATCTGTGTTATGGTTATGGTGCCAATAACCTCACTTTTAACTATTTCTTTAATTTACAATGAAGCTAGAAAATGTTAATTTGCAGCGGAAGATAACACATACTTGTACATCAATAATGATTCATGAAAAGGTGCCAGTGGGACATGGAGATCTAGATTCTGAAAGATCAGAGAGATTAACCGACCATTTTTTAGCAACATCATAACCTATTAGAAATGTTGATACCATTACGGTGACGAGCATTTTTTAGCAATATCATGATCAATTAGATCTGCTTGTATAGTTATGGTGACAAGGAAACTCACTTAGCTATTTCTTCAGTTTTATGTTGAAGCAAGAACAATTTAGCTGGCAACAGATGATAACACATACATAAGAATGATTCATGAAACAGTGCCAGTGGGACATAGAAAACTAGATTCTGAAAGATATATAAAGATTACGCAAGCATTTTTTAGCAACATCATAATCTCTTAGATATGTAGGTACCGTTATGGTGACAAAGATGTTATAGCAATATCATTATTTTCTATATGTTGGTAAGGTTATGGTGACAGTAAACTCACTTTTGAACTATTTATTTAATTAATGATGAAGCTAGAAAATGTCAATTGGCAACAGAAGAGAACACCAGTAACTACAATGCTTCACGCAATGGTGCCAGTGGGACATGGGGATCTAGATTCTGTTAAAATTATGTATCAAGATTAAACAAGTCATTTTAAGTTTTGATCAACTTCATCATATGTATTAGAAAAGTTGGTATGGTTATGGTGAGAGGAAGAACAAAGGTTGACACAAGTTGACACAAGCTGACAAGTGGACAAATATTATTTCAACAATAAGAACATTTTTTAAATGGTCCTAAACTATTAATGTATATATAAAAGAACTATTTAGACTACACAAGAATGAACAAGGTATGATATTTGTACCATAAATAGCAATAGAATGCAATGTTTGTAAATGAAATGAAATAAAGAAGACAGAACAAAGTTTCGTCCCAAACAATTTCACTGTCATATAATTGTCTGGACTTTGTGATAATGCAGGAAGGGCCATTAAAAAAAAAATCATCAAAAACAATAAATGATAAAAGTCCTACACAACAAAATCCACATACATGTACATGGCTAGCCCAACTGATCTAGTGATAATACAGGAAGGAATATGCTGTTTGTACCGCCCATTCGCATTGATACAATGTATTCATTCATGTTTGTAAGTAAGGATCGTCAGTTGAGAAAAAGCACCTAAATATGTTTGCTAGATTAAGAATTTAATTTTAAAAAGAGTACCACCCTAAAAAATAATACACACACCGCCACCTAGACTAATTAATGATAACGTAGGAAGGAAGAGGCTATCCCCACCGTCCATTCACCAATTAACTGAACTTCATTCATGTGTAGATGATATGGAATTAGATGTTCAGTTTAATAAGGTAAATCTTCTGAACTTTGAACATCATTCATCATGACAAGAAATATCTCTCGAGACTAGTTACATAAAATTAAATACTATGTAGATCTTAAACAAGCAATTAATTGTATGATTAGCTAGCCAGACTGATAAAGTGATAACATAGGAAGGAAGAGGCTGGTCCACTCTCTACGCCCATTTTCCATGATAACTGATATGCATGTTTGTACATTCATGTTGTAATTGGGTTGTCGCTTCTTTTGGTACAAGATTATGTTATGTCATTCTTCCTCAGTCAGAGGATTGAGAGTTAAAGTCATTGTTGTGAAGGAGGCTACATTTACATAATATAAGGTTCACAATGAACTACAAAGAATATAACAATGAATAACTCGGTACACAGAGAAAGTGTGATTACTAAATATCACAGAGGGTCAAAACAGCAAGTCCAAAATAATAATAAATTTCTTGATTTACAGATGAATCTGATCATGGATAAAATAAGACCCAGGAGGAGGACAACCCACTTTGTGTACAGAACACTTTGAGCCACGATTTGAGTCCTTCAATCTCTTGTAAACTTTAGGTGTACTTTGAAAGGAATGTGTTTGCGTTAATGTGCATCCACAACAGCCTTTATGTTGACAGTATAATATCCTCCATGCATTCATGAAGTCATTTTTTCTCTCCAGAAGTTCTAAGCATGTTCTCTACTATGAAGTCTTATTGTAACGTAGGTGAACTCAAGAAAAATGTTTCTTTCCCATACTTCATTTAAAAGATATTGACATTTAGATAAACCCAATGTATCCTTCCTACATTAGGTTGTGAATTTCATGGTAGTGGACCATGTGTTCTAAACAAAAATATTTTCCTAAGCACATCTTACTTAGTTCATGGGTGAGAAATCTGTCAATGTACACATATTAACATATCAATCAAAATCACACAGTCAATTAATCTTCAGGACAAAATCGATTCAACAACCATGCAAAACTTGTCATACTCAATCACGATCAAATATTTTTGTTCTAAGTTTTTTCTGATGGTTTTGTGGTCTGTTTAGTTAAGACCTCAAAGTTGCGAATGTCTGTCATGCATTCAACCATGAAGTTTATGGCAGGTCTCTAGAGGCTTTAAAAATAATCCTTCCTTAATACAGAAGTCACGTCATTCGTAACCTCACGTATGAGAAATACATCCATTTGTGACAAATTCTCAAAATGTCAAAATAATCCCTATTCCTTTTAGAAGACACATCATTGCTAACCTCACAAATGAGAAATATGTCAACTAATGACAAAATACATAATAATTCTTGTACGCTCTTATTCACAAATTCCCAGGGACTGAATGACCTGCTTTGAAAACATGTCCGCAATGCAGTGAAGAGCTAAAGGACAAGGGATTTTTGTTCCGGGGGGGGGGGGGGGGGGGGGGGGGGGGGGCTACAATTAAAGCCCTCCTGCATCAAAATAACAAGTGCTCTAAATATTTGTTTTCTTTAACTTTATATATTAATTTATGGGAGCTCTTTTATGACTTGGGTGGGGGGGGGGGGGGGGGGGGGCACTTTTTTGGAATGTTAGGGGGTTCAAAGTGTCCCTACCCCCATTATTCTTTCACTGAAAAATCTAAAATATTTACAGAGTCCCCAAATGTCTACACTATAAGCTAACTTTAAGACTATGTCCATTGTTTCATACCCGTAACAATCACATACTTTGCTATATTACTTTACAGTTCTGCCATAGGATTTTTAAAGGAAGACAATGTTTCATAGCTGACGTATCTATCACATAAAATGCAAGTGATATCCCTCTCCAGACAACTGTATATTTTGCTGAAGAATTTTGCTGAAAGTAGTTACAGGAAATTAGTGATTATCAAAATCCATGTCATGATAATTGCACAGAAGATGGTCAAACAGATTGTCACCATTTCACCGACAAACAAAAAGGAATATTTGTTTTAAATTTATAGACAAATAAAACAACTTAAACCATGAAAGTAGACAAAAAGCTTGATAAATATGTCACCTTAGGCTCAGCGTAATGAAAAAGATTTGTTTCACCCATAAATCAAATCATAATATTCTTTTTAAAAGCATATGTCACATCTGTACCTAATTTGATCTCCGTTTCCCATTATCAATTATTCTGCCATTGTTTTCGTGTTTATTACCTAAACAAAACCTGCCTATAAGTAATTTGAACCTTATTACTTATCATAATTATGATCAAGTCGGATAGTGAAAGGAAAAGAAAAACTGGACAGTCGGACGTCATTGCTTTAGAGGCTACGAACTTGGTCCTGGTTTCATAATTAAGAAGATGCCCCCAAGTAACTGCTTTCTCCCTATAATCTACCATAATTGCAATCCTGTGTTTCAGTTGGTCTGTTTACTGTTACTAATTATTTACCATTATTTCATATCTGTTATCTCGTATAAAACTAACTTTTCTACTATTTTACCCTAGTATTATAATAAAGAATTATGTGTCAGAAACAAATAGATATAAGAACTTTAAAAGATAAATGTCATCCATTTAGAATTTTGAAGTTGATTCTTACACTTATTCAAACTAATTTCTTGGTTCATATTTACGTCCTTAGAAGATGCCTAGAAACAAAAAATAAGGGGGAAAAGAGAAAAGATAATCATCATTGTTCAGAGAGTTTTGAACTCCCTGATCTGGTTTCAAACTTAATTCCCTGTTTCATATTTAGGTCCTAAAAGGGTACCCTTTCTTCCCGTTATCTATTCAATTGTAATCCTTTGGGATTGGACAAGAAACTAAACTGAAAGTAACAAATATAATCATCTTTCAATAAAAGAAGCCAAATGTTGAATTTGGTGTCTGATCTAATTTAGACTGATCCCTTTTTACATATTCTGAGTCTTAAGATGCAACCGCTTTTGTCATTTATCTACTTTAATTGTAATTGTTTTGGATTATTTTGGAATCAAATGTGAAAGGAGAAGAGATAAACATCACTGATATAGAAGCTTCAAACTGGGACTATAATCCAATTTCAACTATTGTGTTTAATAATATGACATTAAAAAGATGCCTTTAATACAAGAGTAAAACTATCCTGTTCTTCCCATTGGCAACTGAAATCCTCTGGGATTGAAGGAGAAAGGGGAAGAGGAAAGATGGTTTCGAAGATTTGATGCCAATTTAAATTGAAATCTTGTTTTAAAGATGCAAGAAAAAAGGCGAATAACACACAAGTAAAGGGTTCATCACAATTATTGTGGATTGTAAAGAATTATAAAATAGAATAGCAGGAAGGGAGGGTAATGAACTATATGTTGGAATAAAATAATTTACATATGTTGAGATGGGCTACCTCATTCATAAAAAGGAAATCAGAAGTCGCAGATATTTCCTATAAGTAGTTTATTTTATAATAAATGCTGTTTTCTTTAAGCACACGGAATAAGATAGTAAAATTAAAGGGAATATAACTACTACATTGCAATAAAGCCATTGTTCAACTGTAATTCTGAATATCTTATCTATTCTAACTTTTAGCTAAAATATGATTTCATCTACATTTGTTTTTTCATGGCATATCAGAATCCAATTTATAGAAGGAGAAAACAGAAATGTATCCCATCGTAAGTTTCACCATGTATACAAATCACATAACAATCAGCAAATATATCTGAAAAGATTGATAGTTTAAAACATATTTAATATCGCACGGGAACATATGGAGTAATAAACAGATTGCAAATGATCCTACTTGTGAAAGCTCTCGCAGCTTCAAAATCATTAGGAGAGGAATTAAATGATTGAATCATAATAACTGTGATGAAATGAGATCAGTTAGAGAATAAGGACAATGCACCTGTTACATATATGGCTTATTCACAATGCAGAGTTAATTAATTGAGCTCTATAGAGAGATCATTCCATCGCACCTTTTTGGGAGCACCAACACCACAAGATTAACCCATTGCCTACGGGAACTTCATGGGTCTTGTATTCTAGAAGGGAACATGCACGTGGGGTGGCAAGATTGGTAGAGCGAGTGATTTCTAATTGTGAGATCCAGAGTCGGACCCTGTGTACATGTATGCCCAATGCATTTGTCCTCCAGCAAGACAATTAATTCACTATTGCTGGTCTCTACCCAGGTGTATAAATGTGGACCTGGTAGTAGTGGAATGTGTATACATTGTACTTGTATACTGTTGAGTGTGCCCTACATGGTTGCCAGAATGCCTTGCTCCCAAGGGAGCAGAAAGTGCACATCATGTGCGGATTGATTGTGTGTGTATCCGATGACCAGGTAGTAATATCATTGTAAAGCGCTTAGAGATGCTTAGAGATATTAAGTATTATATTATTATGTTAATTGACTGAACTTTTAAAACATTCACTACACCACAGCTTCTCCAGAGTACAAACGTTACAAGATTAATTCAAGTATGTTGTGAATGGAAGGATGGATCACTTGAAGTGCAAACAGTATCATCAGATATCAAGATATTGTAATCGGATGACTGGGAGAGATTATAACGGGGATTATATTACTCGTGAACAATTGTTGTCCAATTCATGAAGAACTAATAGGTCACAAGATTAATTAAAGCTCGTGAATAGAACTATGGATTACATGAAGTGTGAACAGCAACATCAGACATCAAGAAATTGCAACCAGATGACTGAGAGAGATTATAACAGGGATTACATTTCATGTGTGAACAACTGTCCTCGAAATCACAAACCAATTATGCAACCAAACAAAAATGAATGATTCAGTGCTACTTTGTGAACAAGACTGTGTGTGGGTCGTTTCTGACTCAGAATAAAAATGAGTGCAGCTCGTCAACAGATTGGCACAGCATCTGGGCATGTCAATGACCCCACTATAACTTGCCTACACATAAAACTCACAGAGGACATACAAGGTACTTCTGACTCATGGACCCATCCAAGTGAAACTCATATTTATCCCCCTGGGTACTTTAAATGAAACGTGGATGTTTAGTCATTATAGATGTGTATGGACCAGGGGTACTGGTAACTAGGGTCAACAATCAGCTGAATAGACATATGGTCATCATGAGAACTTAAAGAGTTCATTCCATGAAATGTAAGAGATGTTGAAGAAGAAAAAAGTGGTGAAAGCTTAGATCAGTGTGCCCTTGTGTGACTTTGGGAAAAAAGTGTCTTTGCTTCATTTTACAATGATTTATTCTACATTTCCAAATTGATTTCAATTTTGACCCCCAATGCATCTTCAGATCTCTAGCACTGTAACAAAAAAGTTATCATGTATGAGGGTGTGTAAAGCAGGGAGTGGAGAGAGTGCACAATTAAGTGCAAATGCGTATCCAATGGCCAAGGTCAAAATAATATATTAAATGCAGGTCCCTCTGGGAGAACAGAGCAAATGCACTGAAGAGGCTAATCTGGATAAATAAGACAAAACAAAAAAACGGGTGAAAAAGTAGCATCATGGGAAAGGTCTTGGTCCCAAGCTCTAAAACTGTTCCGCGTGCCGAAACAGTTTCCTTGTGGGAGACGACTTTAACCAATTGTCTACAGGTAACCTGGTAGGCCCTGTATCAACTCTAAATGGAATTACAAAAATCTAGCAGTAAACAGATTAAAGGTAAGGGTGAGTTTTGGTAATTTTCAAAGTGCCCCCCAACATAAATTGTAACGGATTTGGCTGATTTCAATTCCATATGAAAGATCATCGAAAAAAACATGGGAAATAATAATGATTCCCGTTCAAATGCTCTAATTGTTGTGAAATTTGCTTTCAAAAGATTATATAAAAGTGGTTGACGCCCGGGTATCACTTTTTAGAGAACGATAGCGCGAGTCGCTAGCGATCTAGGTCCTCCATAAAGAAAACTGAAACTAAATATATTTGTGCACGCTAATTATGCTTAAAACTATACATATGATACGGTACTTACCAGCAATTCACTCTCCAATATGTGATCCAACTATCGGGTGGATTAAGATTATGATTTTTCCCTCCATTCCGCAAAAAATCAGTGATATACATGCACCTCATGGACTTCGCTCCGTGTATTAGCGCGAACGAAAGCCGAACAAACGGGGTTTGCAATTATACATACTACACGTACTATACTATTACCGCGCACTGCACTACAGTCCCGTATTAGGACCTAGAACGCTAGTGCTTCGCGCTGTTGTTCTCTAGAGTTAATTTGACACTTCGAGTTGTAACGGCTCTTTTTGAATGATAACAGGGGTTTTACTTTCTCGTTTGTAATTGTGTATAGTTTTTGAGCATGGTGAAGTTATAACTATTAGTTTGTACCGTAATCGTGCAGGTTTTGGTTACTAAAGTTAAGTTTGACCAATACTCAACTATCCCTTTAAGACGCTCGCCCAGAATACCTCAAGCTAAGTCCTATATGGGGTAAAACAAAAGTTAAGTTATACTATTTAAAATACATAATTATGATATTTTAGTAATAATGTTGTTCATACCTTGTCCAGCACTTGGAGACATTTTCCCGGATGCAGGCGAAGCTGAGCGGCCGGCCGATCACGCTGCACAGCTGCTTGTTGCTGTCTGCATAGGAGGTCGTCAAGGGGGACACGTAGATGGGGTAGCCGATTGGCTGGTCGCAGGACGAGTTGATCATGTTGCGCAGTGCTTGCTTGACGTTCTGGATGCTGCCGCGCTCCGGGTTGCGGTTACGCAGGAAGACCAGCTCCTGCTGCTGCCCGGCCCACAGACCACGCACGCACTCTCGATTCACCTGTGCAAACGAACAAGGCAATAACGCAACACACTCATCAAAATACCACTAAAATTAATATCCATTTAACCCATTCTTATCAATGAAATAGAACAGTATAACCAACAATATACATGTACAGGACGAGCTGATCATGTTGAGCAGTGCCTGTTTGGCATTGTGGATGCTGCCGCGCTCCGCGTTGCGGTAATGAGGGAAGACCAGCTCCTGCTGCTGTCCCGCCCACAGACCACATACTCATGATTCACAGGCAAGAACAGGTTTAAACTATCATTTACTTGTAAAACAAAAAAAAGGGTTTAAAATGTTGAACTGCTTGTTGACATTTTAATAATGATACACAACAAATGTTCAATAGAAACCACCATGGGATATCTCTGGTTCTGTTCCCAATGGGTAAATATTATTCAATGAAACACCACCTGACAATTTATCTTATAACAATTACAAAGACAAGTACACTGTTTGGTGTCAAACTAAAAAAAAATGTATAGCTACCACACTTTTTTTGTACTTAATGTTGACAGTAAAATCAGGCTAAATGTTCTTTTCTTTGGACTATTGACCCAAAAGCAGTTAAGTAATGATATCTGTTGGATGTCATGCTTTTTAAATATCTCTTTACATGTATCTTGTTTTTCCTCCATATCTATCTATCTAATAAAGAAAAAGACAAAACCTGAACTTCTACCCTTTTTTCTATTAATAAACTCTATCCAACATTTCCCCCTCTTTCCAGTTCTTTACAAAAATTGAGAAGTTCAACCGAGGATAACTCTATTAACCACAGACATGTCCAACACCTGTTCCAAACATGCATCGACAACCCTGACTCATCCCCAGTGTCATGTCTCTGCGTTACTTCCCTTTTTTATTTTTTTTTTAATTCTTATTTTTCTGTTCATCGTCTCATTCATAAAGAGAGTCTCATGAGGGAATGTTACTTTTTTAACTAAATTTACAGACTTTTTTTTTTTAAAGCCAGACCATGTCATCAGTCATGTTTCAATCATCTTTTTCTTATTTTTTTTTTGTATTTTTGTATTTTTTAGATCTGCTCATTTATAGAGAAAATGTTCAACTCAATGTACATGTTGTATTAAAAAAGTCAAACCAGGTCATTAGTAATATTCCAATGATATTTTTTTTTGTCTCCTTTTTCCAGAGTTCTTGCTTTTTTATATCCTCATTTCTAGAGCCTCATGAGGAAAAGTGACTTCTTGACTAAATCTACACTTCGTTCATTGAAAAAAGGCTAGACCAGTTCATCAGTCATTGGTCATGTTTCGATATCCCCGGCCCCCATCCCCCATCATCTCCTAGTTTACATACACATGTAGAGACTTTCTTACTTTAACCATACTCAACTCAATCAGCAGGATGCAAGATCAGTTAATAATCAGTCATTTTCATTCTGTTCTACATTGCTTTGTATTTTACTTTTATTTTTGTTTATGACCTTCTGTTTACACAGTGGTGTGGCTATTGCCCCCAATAATTTGACAAATCAATAACAAATATGTTACAATTTCTTGGAGAAAAAAATGTTACAATTTCTTTTAAAAAAACAAGAAATACATAGTGTGCCCCCCCCCCCCCCCCCACCACACCCCCTCTAATTGGTCAGACCAGGCTATTCCACTGTGTATACATGTATGTGCCACTTCTTCAACCCAACAGCTTGACCAATCTTTCTATGACCACATATAAAAGGAAATAATTCAAATTAGTTGTGTTTTCAACACAGAGGGCAGTATTCAAGGAGCACTCAAAAGGCGCAGAATAATATTCACTCCACGTGTGCACTGCAATTGTTAGAGAGTTGTGGGAATGTTGCATTCATCGACATTTCCACTTGATTCTGAACAAACGACGCTGAGACTCTGTTCATGTTTGTAGAGATGATATTGCAGTCACTTTTTATTATGTGATTGCATCATTATGATAAAATAATAAGGCCATCTGGCACATTACAATACAAAAAGTAATAAAAAGTACCCTGGAAATCAATTTTGCGGAATAGTTATTTACCTTGAATTGCTCAGTATGAGAAAGTTAGAATGAAGATATAATGCAATAAAGGCCGATCTTAGGCACAATACAATATAAAAAGGAATTTGATTATGCTCCAGCTAACCCTGGGAATGAATTGCAAAAACTTGATATAAATGTCCTTTTTTATCCAGGGCATTCCCAAGAAGTTATTTATACCAACTGGATGTCAAACAGAAAAGATAGGCCATTCAGGAAACTTCCAGAAGAAAGGTTCAAACAAAAGAAAATCAATCTCAATATAGACAAGTGCCAAACCAAATTAGTAGCAACTAGCGATGATGTGTGAATTTCAGCAGTGATTTTATCAGGTAGTTTGAATGTGCAAGTGATGGGAAGCGATTTAATTCTGTTCACTCCACGGTGGAAGCACCCGCCTAAAAACGGTGCTGAATTTTCTTTCTTGCTTCGTGAAATATCGTCTTAGTCATTCTAAAAGATCCATATCTGTCAAATTATGTAATTGGTGTCTTAGATGCGATCAGATAAGGCTGGAGCCCTGTTCGCTTCCATGTTAAATTGCCAAGTAAAGTTCATTAATGTTTGAAACTCAATATATGAGTACTACAGGGGAAAGTGTGACTGAGCCCATATTTGTTCAGCTTCTTCATTTCTTTTGAATAGTATCCATTTATTCAGAGACAAAGAAAATAGAAATAGAACAAAAACTATTAAAGGCTATCTTTGATGCACAATCATTTTAGAAGCCATGGGATTTTCCTCACCTCCAATTGACACGTAGAAGAGTGCAGATGACATTCTTTTTATAAAAAAAAATATCTTCATTTTAATCCCTCAGTACTTAGCAATAAAAGGAAAACCATGAGACAAAAACTGTGGTGTATATGGTAATAAAAGGATTACAAATGATTTATACTATCAAAGGATAAGTGATTTTGAATGACTTTGTGTAGTTTCTGTAAAAAGTGATTCCACAAGACTTTGTTTGTATAAAGATGATGATGAATTATCTGCCAATTTTATAGCCTAGATACTTTTTTTTATACCTAAAGATTACAATAAAAATCTACTCATTTTATAGGTAATTGCCAACAACAGCACTCAGTGGACTAGAAGGACACAAATATATGTAAATGTTCATGTTCAAAGCAGGAAATGTCCATAACAAGGGAATTTCCCCACTAGCCAACTCGAGCAGTGCATATTGCTATGATAATGCATGGTGACAAGTCAGGATGCTAAATGGACATGGATGTGTATATTCTGTGAATCCCACTATTTGATAATGCAACACGACAAGACCGGATGCTACACGAATGTACCCAGCTTGAATCCGTCTAACCCTCAATTACTTGAGAAAGAAATACGCCACATTCAGTGGGTTAACACATTTTGATGTGAGAACACTAGAAATGTCCCTAAAAAGATTATTCCCTTGGTTAACAACCAAAGATCGCGCTTTGCTATATAATGCATTTTGACAGGACGGGATGCTACGTGAATCTGTATATTGCGTGAATCCGTCAAACCTCCTTAACCCCCCCGAGCTTGCGTTCAATATCATGGCGATGAAAAATACATCCGATTTCATCCTCTTATCTGTAATCTTTCTCATTGTATCTTCCTTTCAACTCATCTCTTCTTACAGCTTATAATTCAATCAAATATTTTATTTTTGGAACTATTCTTATTCCTTATCTAATGGTCCCCCTTTTCTGGCATCTCATTTCTTCAGAAATAATTCAATCTTCCATTCGTTCTGGTCTTTCCTAATTCTCTTATCTTTCAAGATTATCATACCTTTCCTTTTGCTTAATTCCTTCTAAGGTAATTTAATCCACCATTTTTTATATTTCCTAATTCCCTCAACATAATCTTTCTTATCACACCTTCCTTTTATATTACTTTCTTCATTTCATAATGATTAAATCCACCATTTTTGTGTTCTTCATTATTTTCTTATCTCATCTCCTTTCAAACGACCCCCTTTTAATTATTCCTTCAAAATAATCAAATCCATCATTCTGTTTTGGTCTTTCCCATACTGTTATCTCATCATTCCTTTTTTTTTTTACTAATTTCTCATTTTCAAAATATTAAATCTACTATTTTCTGGTCTTTCCTTGTTCTCTTTTCTAAGTTTTTTCTTTTACATTTGTAAGTTACTTCAAATCTAGTTTTGTGAAATTTCAATACAAATCACAAATGTTTCCTTTCTATAAAGAACAACACTTTGGATTCTGTGCCTAAGGTAAACATTTTAATAGACCTTTTCTGCAACTTCCTACTAGGAAAAAATTTAATAAACACTAATATATTTCTTAATGTTAAATAGTATCCCTTTTGGTTCTCTGCCTGAAGGAAACATAAATTTACATTATATACTCTTTTCAACAAGTTGCTTTTACTTTAGGTGAAAATTTAATTAACATTAAAAACTTTCCTGTACATTAGTACTAGATATGGCAAGAAATTAGCATTTCCCTCTACCTGGATAATACAGATTTGAAAATCTCTAACTGAATTTCCCTACATTTAGTACATAGGGAAGATATTATTAATATTAATTCCTGCTTCCATATAATACATTATGGAGGAAGAAGCAATTTACATAACTGGATGTATTTTACTTGAATTTATGACTCTTAGACTCGCATATTTCTTGTAGAGTATGACAATTTTGTAATCTGTTCCCTCACAATTTCCCTACATTTAGTACATAGGGAAGAAATAATTATTTTCTGCATCTAGATGAATTATGGAGGAAGAAGTTTGTCACATGGTTTATTATATTTTACTCACCTTAATGACTCTAAAGCTCAGGTATTTTCTGTTGAGCATGATAATCTTGTAATCGTCTGTTCCTTCATCCAAGACATGTCTGTGCAAATGAAAGAAAAGTTAAGGAAAAACAAATTAAGATTTCATATTTCTATTTCATGTGTATATTTATTTTTTTAGATTCATTTATATATATATAGTTTGTTTCATTTTATATAAATGTTTGAATTTGAGAAAAGGGTTAACACCACAAAATGCATGTTATTCATATTGTTCATGTATTGAGAACTAATACAAGTACATCATATTTTATAAGTATACATGTGGTGGCCCAGAAAACAAAAATTGTATTTTTAACTAATAACATATGAGTTTGTTCTCTTTAATATCAATTAAGACAAAAATCTGACCACAACTAAAGAATAAAATTAGCTTCTGCTATTCTACTTTCTATTTCATTTATACTTTCATGTTTATATGAAAATTTTATTTTTAAAAATAACAGGTGTATTTTGAACACCAATCCCAATAGGTTCTCTTTAATATCAATTAAGACCAAATCTGACCACAACAAAAGATTAAAATTAGCTTCTGCTATTCTACTTTCTATTTCAGTTATACTTTCATGTTTATATGAAAAGTATTTTAACAAATAACAGGTGTATTTAGACAAACCAATCCCAATAGGTTCTCTTGAAATATCAATTAAGAAAAAATCTGACCACAACAAATGACTTTCCAATTCATTTATCCCAGATCAATATACTTTCAAAAGAATATGTTCTGAACAAATGATTGTAGACATTGATAATATATTTGTCAAGTCACTTTTCTCATTCTCCAAGAAAATGAGAGTGAGACGTTTTGATTCAATGATAGGGTTGGGCCAAAAATGGGTGCAATCAACTGGTGGGAGAAACCAACTTATTGAAACTAATCAAATTAGTAAAATATAACAAAATGGGTAAAACAAACAAATAAAATATCATAATCGTAAAATTTACAAATTGTTACATTGTTTTTGTTTTAATTTGTTTTTATTCTGAGCAATGAATAAGTTGTTCATTTAACTTCTAGGGTAAAAGGGGTAGTTCAGTTTTGGTATAGAGGGAGCTGCACAAAATCATTTTTTTGTGAGATAATGAAAAACTGAGTGTAAAATTTGCAAGAGCATACAATTTTAATGGCAGAATAAACTTTATTTGACCAAAACTGTACTACCCCTTTAAGATGTGGAAAGAAAAAACTGAGTTTCCAAAGTTATTACAAAGTAAGAAGATTACATGAGATCTTTATCCTACCAAATTCTTATTGAAGAATTAGAAGTTAACATTCAAGCTTAGTCCTACAAACTTGTAAACTTAAAAAATAAGAATACATAAAAACAGATATTTTAAATAAGTATGAAGGTTAGCAGAGGCCGCTGGATGCGGTCAAAGGAAATGCATGGATAAGGGATGAAATGCCCTGCACTTCATGGGTCAATTTCCCTTTCATTAACAGCTTCCCTTACAATCTTCTGTTTCTTCATCCTTCAAGCAATATATTGTGATTGGTGACCGATTTTCTTTTCATCTTACAAGTATCGGATTACTAGCAAATGGATGGAATTACCCGTTTAGCGACACTACAGGCAAGCTCATACAGTAAGGCGTTCTATAGTAGTTGGTTCTACAATATGATATATTTTTTACTTAAACAGTTTGTGCAGAGAATAATAAAGGCATAAATCATACTTCACAATTTGTTTTTTTTTCTTCATTTATTTTCTTTAGAGATAAAAGTACAAAATCAATAAGAAAAGTTTTTCTTTGGTTCATTATCCATTTCCTTTTATTTACAGATCCCTATCTATAGTCATATTTTTAAAAAAAAGTTACAGATTCAAATAAGAAAACAATGGAACTTTAAAAAGGCAGTGCCCTAGGGCATGCAAGCAATATGTCCATGCCAAGGTTATTTTTTTCTTTCAAATGAATTAATATTTCTATTTAAAAAATACTGAACAACAAAAAAATCAAAAGTTACAGAATTAAATAAGGAAACAAAAATAGAACTTAAAACAAAAAAAAAGGACCCTAGGGTATGGAACTTTGAGTAGTATGTCCATGCCAAGATTTGTTCACCTTCTAAAATTGAATCTATATGTTTATAAAAAATGAATTAATATAGAAATGGAGATATCATTAAGACCACATGTGTTTCGACATTGTAAATTAGTTTAATAGCGTGACAACAAAAGTAACAAAAACCTGTGCAGTTTCAGATTAATTCTGTGGGGCACACCTTGAGGAAACGCTCAAAGCCATTGGCAGAAAATCACAGGAAAACCAAAACACGACCGATTAACACAAGCAGATTAAACAGAAACTGAAAAAAACAGTAACAAATGTAGCTCTGATGCATGATATCCCTCCTATTCAGACCGATGATATCTCCCCAATTATTATCATAATCCATACACCGATATGTTTCATTTAATATCTCTGCAGTTTGAATAATGAAAAGGAGTAACAATCTTGGTCTGTAAAAGTCTCTCAACAAGCGCCGCTGCGCTATGAGGAAGGAACAGGTTGCTGTTTACAGTAGTATCCACGCAACATCTAGATCCAATCAAGACATTTTCCTCCAGGGATGACCTCAACCTGGTTGCGGTTTGAAAGACCTATTTCCTTTGGACGCACTTGCCTGGTAAGAAAAGCACATGGCCATTGTACGACAGGTGAAATTTGTAATGAACAAATTGCAAAGGATTTTGTTTTTTGTTTTAACATTGTTAGTTTTGTTAACATTAATAAAACACCTGCCTGCTAAAATCACTGAGAATACAAACTGATTTTGAGAAAATCTCTATGGTACAGTAAGATAGTTCACACAATAATGCTCTAGACCACAACAAAATACAGCCTTATCTACTTTTCATTCTCTAGTAAGACTGATTAGAACTACAGCTTTCATGTATTATATATCAATTCTTGAACCTTTGTAATATTGTTTATATACCTGATTTTACCTTTTCAAGGGGAAGAGTCTGAGAAGAAATACAATTCTCTGTTGAATTTAAGCTGCAGCTTACATTTTGATTAATATTTTCTCAAAAATAAGGACAATGTGCATATGTTGCACTTTAAATTTTGAAGAATGTAAAGAAAAAATGACTCTCACTATATATCAATATGTGGATTGTAAGGGGAGAATGTGTTGATGTCCACTAATAGTCATCTGACCTATTATAAACGTACATCCTAGTTCATGACATCGGAATTTGATAATACAACCAATCAAGATCAATGATGGCAAAAGTGGAGAGTAAAACCTGGCAAGATGCTCACTTTGACAGATTGACAGGATGTTGCCAGCGTAATGTCCAGCCAGTCAGTGCCTGATAAGACACATTTAGTTGCCACTCTCAGACCTCAGTGCATCTATTTAAACTCATCCTTTTCAAATCACTTTTTCATCTTACACCGTAGGCATAGAATTGATGAAGATAATTCAGCAGATTAAAGAGTCTCTCATGTCTTGACAGACTCTTAGAAACTTAGAAACTTGTCAGAATGGATGAGTACAAAGAACATTTTTGTTTTTAGATTCCTGACAAGGGCGAATACATCTTTCAAATTATCACCTGTAAATACACCTGTGTACAGAGCAGCAAACTATTTTGTTAAAGAACAACATTCCGGGTTAGGCATGGAACCTGTCCGTACCTTTGTGAAAGATGGAAGACTGAACCAAATTATTATGATAGGATAATCATGTACCACATATACCACAGTTGACAACTAGTTGGACAGTCTGCGAGAAAGGGGAAACCCCTCGGCAAGCATCTGCTCTTACAAGCTCAATATGACAAAAGTATTTATGAATTACCAGCCAGACATTTGTTATTCACTTCACCTGAAAAAAACGACTGCACTTTCGGCCACTTTCAAAGGTTACAGGAAAATGGTCATTACATACTATGCTATCATGACAAATCACATAGAAATCTCTTACTCAAGTTCGGAGGGGGGAGAGGGGGGGTGAAGGACATTTTATATCAAGATGTGAATTGTGGAAGACATCAGGCACCCTCTGGCTATAATCAATGTCAGGTGATCATACTAACACTGACAAATATTCAGTAAATCACTACTAAGTACATCAGTGTCCACCAATTTTAATACCATTTCCTAAATTTTAGTTAACATTAAAGTCTTTCGCAAGCAAATTTGGCACATAATGTGGCTCTGACTCTGTATCCTAGGCCATATATGTCTACTAAAACTACAGAAGGGGTCTAGTCCTCTCGTAAATCTGTTATGTGTACAATATTTAACTTCCCTTTCTCTTACTCCATTCTATAAAAGCCAAGCGCCTGGCTAGGAGGCAAAAGACCATTTTGAAAGTCTTTGGTATGACCCAGTCAGGGTTCGAACCCAGGACCTCCCATGCATGAGGCAGACACTAACTGCCAAGCCGCCATGCCCAGTGGCATTTCCTCAATACATGTGTGAAAATAAACAAAATCATGAAGATCATAAAAATTTAATTTAATATGGCCCTGTCTTTGGATCTTTTTAAATTTCTCATTAATCAATAAAATGTTGGACCTGTAAGATTGGGGTCATATCAGCCTTCATCAACTGCAAACTTTTTTTTAGCAAAAAGCTTTCAACCTATTGTCCTGTATTAACTGAATGAGATGGCAAAATTACTAGGGAACAGGTTAAAACACCCTTCTAGACTTTTAGAAGTTGTTCCATGAACATTTCACATAGATGTACTCATTCAAACATGTGGCTTCTTAAAACTCAAGTCAAGATATACAATTACAGATATGAATCAGCAAAATCATCTATAATAGGACCTCTGTACACAGACCTGTAAATGTAACAACTAAGGATCTTATCTAAAGTTAAGTATTGAAGTACTGTTTGATAAATTCCATTCTTTCTTGTTTCATTAATTTCCTCCATGCATCGGTGCAATCACTGATTTCACAATGGAAATGTCACACTCCCTGGACACTAACATGGCACACGTGCATACTTCATCAGTTCCTATACCAAGTACCTGGGGAAAGGTGCAAAATCACATAACTGGGAGCTAGTTTCACATGCTTAACAAACTGTAACCATAAGTAAAACTTATCGTAAAAATATATGTACAACAAAACAATGTATAAAGTAGAGATTAATATCACAAAATAGAAATATCTCTCGTAAAACTTTCTAAACCATCTGTATTCATGAGAGACTGTATTGTACGCTACAAATACTGATCAATGTAAAGAAAAGGTACAAAGCCATAGAAACATGGGAGATTGAATCATTTATAAGCTCGAAATCCTAGCATGAAAATGGACAAAACCACAAAATCAGGAAGATCCTATCACAAACTGTATCCCCAACTACAAATCCCAATGTAAAGAAAAGGTACAAAGCCATAGAAAACATGGGAGATTGAATCATGAGCTCGAAATCCTAGCATGAAAAAGGACAAAAGCACACAAACAAAATCAGGAAGATCCTATCACAACTTCACAAGCTGTATCCCAATAACTACAAATCCCAACATTACCATGGTAACTGGTGTTAATTTTAGCTACAAGGAAGGGTAACTTACTGTGTGGTCTACACCCATTTGTCTACTAGCAGAACAAGTATAAATTATAGTGGCTTAAGATTAGGATTAGGATTAGGATTAAGATTAGGAGTAGGGTTAAGGATAAAGACAAGTTAAGGGATAGGTTTATGGTTGGGGGCCAAGTGTTAAGGCATCACAATGCTCAAAATTAGCAAAGGCCCACTAGACCATGGCCACTAAAAATGGCCACCAAAATGCAAAATGATGTTGTATTTGCCCCAAATGGGCAACTAAATGCAACACAATCTTTAAAAGTATCTCTTTGTTTTGGGCTACTCAAATGAGAAATTCTTGATTTTCACTTGCCGATTGGACCTCAAGGAAAAATATTTCTGATTTGGGCATCATGAGTAGACCAAATGAGATGAGGTCAAAATGGGTGTAGACGAGGCAAACATAAACCCAAGGAAGGGTGCTAAGTGACAACTATACCCAAGGTGTCCTGGGGTGTCTGAGGGTAGCACCAGTGCTTCCTGTGTGTTTACGAGGGGGATAAGGGGGAACGCTTCCTGCATCCTTTTCCTTCTATAAGGGTTAACTATCAACTTAAAGGTACACTTGGTAACTTTTGTCATATGCAGAACATTAGTTGGATGGGTGAATTAGTTGGTAATTTCAGCTACAAGGAATGTGCAGAGTGAGTCTTTGGGAGTCTGAGGGTAGCACCAGTGTTTCCTGTGTGTTTACGAGAGGGATAAGGGGGAAAGCTTCCTGCATCCTTATCCTGCAACTCTTATCTTAAAGTGATCCATTAAAGGTCTTTCCAAAAGTCATGTTTGCGACTCCAATCATGTACCAATATCACTGTTAGATTATTCTGAATGATGTGTGATAGTCAAAACCGATTTCAATCTTCTTTTACCATAATCCAAACAACTAAGTACAAGAGAAATGTGACAGCTCAAAGTAATTTTTGTTAAATAGAACAAAGTTAATGGATCACTTTAAAGGTACTTGGAAACTTTGTCAGGTGCAGAACATTCGTTCAATGCACATCTACTAGTAAATTGGTCCAGTTATGCTGGACCATTTACACGCAACATATAGGAAAGTGCAATATCAGCGATGTACCTACCTGATGCCATCTACCGACAAGAAATGGCGCAGGAAGTTTTGTTCTTGAATACTAGTGCATGACTATTCAGATGCGTCCGTTATATTGCGCTATTCGATCCATAGGCGGAGGGCCAAAGTCGAAAAAGTGGCTTCCTTAAGGACTTAGGTTGCCAGATCTCCACAACAAGTTTAAACCAATTTTATTTGCAAGTATTTTTAATAAGACAAATTAATTCAGAGGTCTACCTCAACAAATTTGTTGCGAACACCTCCAAATCCAAGATGGCGTCCAAAGAAGTAGCCGTTTTGACTTACTATAGATAACTGGCGAGATTTCCCAAACGACACCAACACTTAGCATGATTTTGCAACCATATTAAAGACAATAACATTTCCTATAATCTGATACCAAATTTCATGGGTTTCAGGATATGTAACACGGTCATTTTTAGTCCCAAACTCAAATTTTAGGCATTTTTTCCCAAAATTAGAAATTATTGATTTACATAATTCGGCATAAATCAATAATTGCATTAGGCGTTGAATTAGTACTTTTCAGAAAACTGCCCAGTTATATCAACAATACTCTGTGAAAATTTCAAGTGTGTACCGTATCTGAACAAAAAGTTATAATAACTGGAAGTCAGCATTTGATATCGACAAATACAGCAATTTTGTACGATTTCGAATGCTATACAGGGTGCCCCAATAAATGTAATTCTTGTTTACGGACTTTATTCAAGAAATGCTCCTAAATAATGACATTTTGTTTATACATGTTTTCAACAAAACCTTCAGTTTCCTTCTTTTATGTCATGAATATGCCGCCATCGGTTTGCAATACACGAAAATAGTGTATTGGTAATTTCACTGCAATACTAAATCCATTATGCAAAGTGTACTATTTAGTGCAATATTCGAATGAGAGGCGCGCGTCCTTCACAGTTGGACCGACCATATCTGGATAATTATGTTTTTAAAATGATTATTATTCGGAACACCACAGTTAGCTAGACTTTTCAGGGTTCGAAGAAAACTTTGAATAGGCTATTATGTTTATTGTACAATAACTTTTTTGTACCACCTTGTACATTTGTAACCATAGTAACAACAACAATAGAAATACAATAAATCATTATATCTGGCTACTACAAGCCGCATTATGCACACTAATTTTCGCGTGACCATGAAGGAAACAAATCACATGTAAAATGACACCGTTAACCTGCTAATTTTAAGTTTTTAAAAGAAATATTTGGTGATTTGGTATATTTCTGTCCATAATCAGCTGTTGTTACCATGGTTACACGAGTACAGTGTAGTGCACAAAAAATAAACATTCGGCTTGCTGAGGCTTTTCGGTGGTGTACATATTGGTTTAGCAATTGAGTTTGTTTCGTTTTGATACTAAGTCAGCCAATTTGTATAGACCTTTATGGTCTCCAGATACATGTAATAAGATATGAAGGGCATGAAGGCTGCGTGCCTTGCGATCACGATGGTGTTCGAATCTATATACGCTCTGCACATATTATGTCCCGCATATTGTGTCCCGCATATTATGTACTTCAGTAAAAAACACTTACTCAAGATAATTAACATGATCTTGACAATGTTTTAAACACATCATGGGCACCCAGTTTGATTCGAATTCGCAATATGCACAGCAGGCGCGTCAGTATGCAGCTGACTGGAATGCTCCTTGTGGAGTGGAATTAATTAGCGCTTGATTTATGATAAATGCAGTTAAATAAATACAAGACAGACACGACATCTACGCGGATTGCAAAATCATGGTGGAATATTCATCATATTACAGGAAATGGTGGTTTTGTTGATATTTCATAACTGGAATTGAAGGTGTCCCGAGATTGACGCAATCATTTGGTACACAAATCCTATAATCAAGATTACACATTTTTGAGACACCCTGTACAGCATGAGAAATCATGCAAAACTACCCGTTTTGTCGATATCAAATGCTGACTTCCAAGTACTATAACTTTTTGTTCAGATACGGTACACACTTGAAATTTTCACAGAGTATTGTTGATATAATTTGACAGTTTTCTGAAAAGTATTAATTCAACTGCTAATACAATTATTGATTTATGCGTAATTATGTAAATCAATAATTTCATATTGTTGGGGAAAAATGCCTAAAATTTTAGTTTGGGACTAAAAATGACCGTATTAAATATCTTGAACCCCATAGTGTTTGGTATCAGATTATAGGAAATTATATTGTCTTTAATATGGTTGCAAAATAATGATGATTTGAGGTGTCGTTTGGGAAATCTCGCCAATTATATATAGCAAGACAAAACAATTGCTTTGTTGGACGCCATCTTGGATTTGGAGGTGTTCGCAACAAATTTTTTGAGGTAGACCTCTGAATTATGTTGTATCATTAAAAATACTTGCAATTAAAATCGGTCTAAACTTGTTGTGGAGATCTGGCAACCTAAAGTCACTTTTTTCGACTTTGGCCCCCCGCCTACAGGAGTCTTCGCTTCGCCGCCGCGACGAAACACGTGTTATTCTATGAGACCGATTTTCTTTGCGATGGGATTGTATAGCGCGTGGTGGGCGTGCACGCTTTGGACGTAATAATCAATATATGAAGGGTGTATTTACTCAAAATACAAATTTACTAAAGAGTCTCCTTTTAAGAATTTGAATAGTTTACCTTCCGATTTCATTAAGTCAAGTGTGATCAAAACTTGAAATGATACAAATCTGAACGATGATGATCAGACTCAAATTAATACAATCTGAATGTAAACTATTCCTAGTCTTAAATTGAGAGTATTTAGCAAATTTGTATTTTGAGCAAATAGGCCCTTCATTTTGTAATAATTTGTACACATGCGGATAGAGTTTTGCAGTGTACTGCAGTCACTGACCACTCATTTGTTTCCAGAGAAAAGGAGCTCAAATGCTACGAAACGGATTCGAAAGGACAATACAAACAGCATATTTGGTAAGCATAGTAGTTTAACTTTATTGATGTTTAAAAAAAAAACATTACAACCAAGTACAAATACATTAATACCAACAAAAAGTTTTCAGTCGGGCTTCAACATGTCGTCAATACTACCTACACTTTAACCAATGCTAATGGACCTATGTGTGGTTCAATGGGGGTTCGTCTATACGCCTGCCTGGGAAAATGTATGGATTTGAGTCAGCTAAGACATGAGCAATAAATGAAACATGAGGAATGCATGTAACACTTCCACACAAAACCCTAAATATGTTCATACCTTGTTAATTCCTCCCCCCTCCCCCCCTCCCCCCAACAAAATGGTATAATGCTAGACCATTAGACATACCTTACATACAGGTATGAATACTGATATAATCTCACCTCTTAACCCATTGAGTGGGCTATGTACAAAGCATGGGGATTTCAGAATTTCGTAGTGAACAGGTTAAATTAATTTGCAAAGCGACCTTTAATAATGTTACCAAGAACCTAAAGCATTCAGCTATCTTTCAATGCATCACACATATACATGTATGTGCATACAAACCTAGTGTTAAAAATGGTCAAATAAGTTGTATATCATTTTGACAGACATGTGTTGTGAATCAAACAATTCCCTTTTTTATTTGAGGGGATATTGTTTTGTTCTTGTTGTTGCTCTATTTCTGATTAAGTAAATTTTCACTCGTATCTCTACAGCACACACACATGAGCAGCCATCTGATATTCATAACTATCTTGCAAATATATAAAGTATCAAATATCACTTTTTTCAATCTAAAACCCATATTGCAAACCGCTTTTTTATTTCTTTTTTTCTTCTTCTAGATGAAACTCAACGGCCTTGAAATCTTTGAGGGTGACTAATCTTAGTTTCACTGATATTATGGCCGCATAATGTACAAATTATGTGAACTTTATGTGAACATCAAGTTTCCACTCTCCACTCTCCCCATAGGCCCAGAATCAATGTACTCTCAATGCATGTAACTGCAAGATTATTACATTCTAATAATGGCCACGTTTGAGAATGATAAGGGCGCTAAGTCACTTTTCCTACTTCGGAGATAATAATATTCAAATTTGAAAGTCATGTAGAAACATAATGTAGCTTTCTTTAATATTTAATGAATATTCCTCATAAATTTAAGTTATCATCAGAAAACTTGGCAACACATAGAGGAGGCCCCACCATACAAGATGTTAAGCATAACTCAATTTAGCCAAAAGTCGACTTAATGCCCTTCTTATCCTCACCCGACGTTGTGTGTATCATCAACATAAAGCACTCTCACAATGGGCCCCTGAGGCAATATGCTCTCAATTTGTGTCGCTGCATGATATTGGGTTTTATCATTTTATCAACATACAATTTGTATCCTCCCCATAGGCCCCGAGGCAATATGCTCTCTTAATTTATTTCATTGCGTGATATTCCCTTTAAAAATATAAGTTTTTTTTTACCGACATAAAAATGTGTAACCTCCCCAAAGGCCCTGAGGCAATATGCTCTCAATTCATGTTCAATAGTGCAAGACATTACATTCTACCATTTGTTACATCATCATCATCCTAATGGCTCAGAGGCACATGTGCTTGTAATTCCTATGGTAATACACCAGGGTATTTAATTTTTCACAGAAATGAGCTCGGGTGGTGGACTTCCTTCTCCATTTACAACACAAAATTGTAACCCCATTAATCCTCTGAGTGTCATGGTCAACTTTAATCATAGAATAATCATAGAATTACATTTGTTGATTTGTTCCTAAATGCACACAATAATGTGAAGACAAGTGAAGATGAATTGTACGCACTTGACTACTAACCAAGCTTATATTCATCATAGTTGAAACGGGGGTTTAATAAAGCTATTCATGAAACTTGTACAAATAATTTGATCAAGAACATTAAATTGCAATTTAATTTGGCACTCGGGTAGTTAAGGATGCTGCCATAAAACATGTGCCTTAGGCTAAAGTCTAGGTTGAATGCAATGCATATTATACACAAATCAAATCATCTTTATATAATGAGTTAAAGTCTGTGCCTCATGATTTTGGGTGATTTTTTAATCTTTTCTCTCTTGCCAACTCTTTCCTCCCCCCTCCTTTAGTCTGTCCTCTGCTGTCTCTTTTTATCCTTTCTCTGTCTTCTTTTCTATCTCTCTTCTCCCCAGTTTCACTGTTAACCCAAATGTTTGGTGCCTTGTAAAAATGAAAATGTCATGTAAAAGCTGAAAGCTATTTTAAAATCATGGGCAGCCAAATGTTAATTTGATGCAGACTGCTCAATAAATCCATGAATGTTTTTGACCTACAGTTTTAACCCATTGCTTAGGGGAACCGGGTGGGCTAAGTACAAAGTCTATGGGGATTTCAGAATCTTCAAGTGAACGGGTTATGTCCTCTGCATAATATTTACATCCAACCTAGCTGAAATAACTCTCCTTTTAACCAATTGAAGACTATTCAATATAATGTACAATCTGCACACACCCAAGCATATATATTAAGCATTTTCTAGACCAGTTCTCAACCGGTCAATTAAAGATCAGAATGAGATACAATCTTTCAAGCAATGTGGATATTTAAGCTACACTGGAGAAAAAAACACCACATTAATTTCTTATAGTCATCTGCTGGGCATTACAGCAAAATGTCCTCAACAACATTCACATCCATCTCCACTTTTGTACATGCAGCTTTTGATTTTATGAAAGATAGGATAAAGATTTGTACACAATCGGATTCTGATCTCACAAACAACTGCGTATCTGAACTATAAAAGCGAGACATCAGAATGGGATTGTGCATATTGTGCGGTGAATTAAGATGGAATCATTCATGCACTGTCACTCATCATTCTATCTATAGCTTTCGATTGTATGAGAAAAAGGAAGAAGATTCAGATGGAATCATTCATGTAACATTACTCATCATTCCCTTATCTCCTGAGCACTACATACAAGCATGTAATAGATCTCATATGCTGCATACATTGTATATATGTATATACAATTCAGATTATACAGACAATTAACCTGGCTATTTAAAGACCATTCAAGGGACTAGACTGGTCTTTAGACAGGTTCATTAAACTGGTTCATGGGAAATGAAGAAAGGTTGTCATTATGAGATGGTAGTTTATAGACAGGTGTTCTTTATAGACAGGTGGTCTCTACAGCAGGTTTGACTGTAAATCATTCTTGCACAATGGCAACGTGTCATGATCCCAAATTTACGTCCATCGACACATTTATAAAAACGTATCAAGTCAACAGAGACTCTCACTATTGAAAATGTACATCCATTGAGATGATTTAAAAGTCAACTGAGACGTGACTCATGTATAAAACGTTATAAAACATATAAAACATTATCAAAACGTGATAAAATGTATCAAGTCAACAGAGACTGTCACTATTGAAAATGTACATCCATTGAGATGTCTAAGTCAGCAGAGACTGTGACTCACGTACCTCCTTCAGAAAAAAGGGTTTTGGGTTTTTTTAACGAGAGAAAATGCTTTGCACGAATGATAATGGCCGTGAAACACGTAGCACATGCATCCATCAAAGGCCAAGAGGGAGATTGGTCATGTCAATAGGGAGACACGACAAAGGAGACATTTCAAAATCAACGCCTGATGCCATATGAAGGCGAAAAGTTGTAGATTTTAGGAAGAGTATCAAAAGGGTAGATGCGGGGCATGAATGATACCCCAGCTGTGAATGGGCAGCACATGTATCACTCAAAGGCAAAGCGTGAGCAATTGGTCTTGTCAGTGTGGAGACAGGACGAAGGAGACATTTCAAAATCAGAGCCTGCAAGTAGAAGAAGATGTGCACAATTCTCTTCATGAGAAATTATCAAAGAGGAACTTTCTGACATCAATACAAAGTCATACAAAGTTGCACGTACAGTAAATATTTTTGGGCGGACAAGTATCTAGGGCAATAGCACAAATGTTGCCAAATGGTGAAACGTGCAGATCACGTTCATCACGTTCATATCAAAGACAAAGTGGTAGATTGATAATGGCATTAGGTAGACGAGTTAAATGAATCATAGACATCAATATCAATGCCTGCAACCATATATGAAGCAGTGAGGAGTATTTCAGTATGAATACACAGGGTTAAGGGGGGACATATAGTCTAATAATCATTTTTTAAATTTTTTTTATTTTATTTTTTTTTTAATGTCAGATTGATCAGTAATATCTGTTGAATGTTCTGTACAAATTTGAGAAAAAAATATGGCTTACAAGTTTTCCAAAATCAAGCTCAAAGTCACATTTATCTTATATTCTAATGATCTTTTTGTATAGTAAAGTATAGCACATAAGAGTACTAATTAAAGCAGTTAATTACCTTTTAATTGTATTAATTGATGTATATTCATATGTTTTGCTGTTGATATTCATATACTATCTTCTATTAATGATCTAAATTTAAAAAAAATTTTAATTGGTCAAAATTGCCTCATTTGGGTGTCGTTTACCATTCGGAAAATATTTGACGCGATTCAAAATGTAATTCTTTTTATTTTCTTTGTTTTCTCCAAATTGACTTTTTTGAGAAATTTGAGAAAAGGGGTGTGGTATGATTTCATTTTAAGAGAAAATGGAATGTTGTATTGAGCTGTAATTTGGAGTGCTGGTTTGTGATGATGTATGCACAAAAATGAGTGAAGTTGTTTGCTGTGTTTGTGTTTGCATTTTATGGAATTAGTTCATGAATATTTAATTAGCTAATACAAAATTTAATTGGGAGGAAAAAAAATATATAAAATAAAAGAAATATTTTTTCCAAAAAATAATTAACTATAATTTTAGACATATACTCAAGGAACATACTCAGCAAGTTTGAATGAATTTGAGTGACAGATAAAGAAACCTATAGACATTTATGTCTATAGTTTTTTTATGTTTTCTATTGTATGCAAATTAGGCATATTGGTGTCAAATTACACATGCCTAAAAAGATTTGTCTTGAGTTATACTATCCATATACAACATTTATTTTACACTAATATTGTAAAATCACCCCAAAATCAATTTTTAAGAATCATTTTTATGAACTGGGGGGTCCGGGCTCACGTTATCGTCAAAGGTGATGGGGAAATGGATGATGCCAATAGGGAAATAAGTTGTATATTCTAGGGGCGTACAATGAGCAAATATATGAGCCACGAATGTTGCCCACTCATGAAACGTGCTGATCATGTTCATATCAAAGGCAAAGTAGGAGATTGATTTAATACGCCAACAGGGAGATAAATCATAGTTTCCGGAGGAGTGCAATGGGAAAATATGGGGCACACATGTTGCCGACTCATGAAACGTGCAGATCCTTTTCATATCAAAGGCAAAGTGGGAGATTAAATATGTTAACAGGGAATGATGGGCAAATATAAGGAACGAATGTTGCCAATTTGTGAAACGTGCGGATCATGTTCATGTCAAAGACAAAGTGGGAGATCAATTGCATCAAGAGACCGTTAACCCCTTGACCACGGGAACCGAGCGGGTTGTGTACAAAGTCTATGGGGATTTCATAACTTTGGGAATGGGTTAAGTCATACTCTCTGACACTACCAGGCATGAATGTTGCCCACTTGTGAGATGGGCAGCACATGTATCCATCAACAGAAATAAAGAGAGATTGATCACGTCCATAGAAAGATGCCTACAACCAATCCTGAAGTCGCAAAGTGATTTCCGGATTAAGTATTAAGGGAAATGAATGCTGGGCACAAATGAATGTTCCCCGGTCGACAAATGTGCAGATCTTGTTCATATCAAGACGGCAAAGGGGTAATTGATAATGTCATTTATAGGGGACACGTCCACATCAACGTCTACCCCAAAATAAAGTTGGCAGATGCACAAGTGTTTTCGCAAAGTCTAGACCAAGTCTGATTACACCAATATGTACTGCCATTGGATTCCAGTATTAATTACTAACTTATTCTAAATAAAGCAATGTACAACTTTAAAAGATGTTGTTTTTTACTCGCATTCACTTTGTATTAACTATGAGTAATTTTCCAACAAAAGGGGATGTTTCAGAAAGTAATAGAAATAGTGCAAAATCTGTGCAGTTCTGTGTGTTTAATATTACACCAATTAACCCTTTGCCTACAAGAACCTGATTGGCCATGTACAAAGTCTATGGAGCTTTCAGGTTCTCAAAGAGAACAGTATTTTATAAATGGGTTGTGTGATTTTCACACCATCTTCAAAGGGCTGGTGATCGGGGGGGGGGGGGGGGGGGGGGAAATGTTAACAAACTTCCGTCGAGCAGGAAGAGGAAGTATGATCAAACTTCCTCTGGTGTGTTCCCCCTTCCCATTTTTAATGCGAAAGCAATGTATGATTATGTTTTTTTTTAAAACCACATAATCAACTTTCCATGGGAGCATGGCTATACCCGGTAAAGGTACCCCAAAGTAAATGGGCTACGCCAAGTTCTACATGATTTTCTCACCATCTTTAACACATTCATGACTGGTCCCGAACTACTGGGGCTCGGGTCAATGGAGAAAACATGTTATAGCAAAATCAATCACTCCTGAACGGGTTAAAGGGCACATGATTGTGCAGGAAGAGGAACAATGATCAAACCCATTTTTTCTGCAAGATATGATCAAATTGTTCATACCACATGATCAACCTTTCATGAGAGCATGGTTATGCCTGGTGAATGTACCCCAGAGAAATGGGAGGGGTGGTTCCTCTCTGTGCTAGTGTACTGTATAAAGAGGCCGCATAAATCACATGGGCGCAAAGGCTCACGAGTGTATCTACCTTAAAGGTGGTTTAGATTTGTCAAACCAGCTGCACAGTGCCATCTTGTGCATGTTGCGAAATACCCACTGGTTCAGCATTATGTGGTGCCCACAAACTAGCCTAGTTTGAAATGGGCAACTATTGTGTATTGTTTCCAATAATGCCCTCTATACCCCCACGCATGATAGTCTTTAGCTTCTCTAAAAGCAGCATGCCAAAATTGATTGATAGTTTTTATGCCAACATGAACTTATTATCAATTAAAATCAATTTTGTATGAAGAATAAAATTATGCAATTATGCTGCAAACCCTAAAATAGTAAGAGGCCCGACACAATGCGCTCACAGATTTGTGTGATAATGTTAGGCAGTATTACGCTCACAGCAAAGAAACAAAAACAAGCGCGGAAAATTTCTCATAAAAAGCCAATTATCTCTTTAAATCCACCTGTAATAATCTACACTTAGCTAACCTACATGTATCTCCCTCTTCAACTGCTTCTGGAGGCCAGGTTTGATATAACTCTTCCCGCCTGAATTCCCCTTGGACACCAATGTTTTCCCTTAATGATCCAGTGAGTCAATCTGCATTGTGATAACCACTGTATGAACTATTTGCCTCAAACGTATGGAAGGCAATGACAGCTCACCCAAGCAATATCTCAAAGCAGCATTATTCACTGTTTTATTACATTAGTCTTGGATTTTTACATTTAAACAAAAATTATATTTCCTATGGAAATTTTTTCTCCCCTGATCTATACACCTCTTAATGCGGTAAAATATACCTTGCAAAATCCTAAATAATGTTTAAAGCAAAGATAATTGTTAAGATCTAGAGTCAAGATATGTATATCCAACCTAGATTCTATCTAATGCAGATTCTTGTTCTACTGCTCTAGAAATGCTTGTTCTTAACTTTCCCATGAATTCATTTGATGATTAAAGTTTCCCCTGAGGTCTGATATTTATAAAGATAACCAATGCATGACCTATTTGCCTTCTTTGCACAGATATAATTTAAGCCCGGCTCACAGAGAGCCGACTCGACCCGATCCGCCCAGTTTTCACTCGGATCGGCTCTGTGTACGTTGCCTAACGACTTTGATTCTGCCAGTCGGAAGCCAATCGGGCCTGATTCAACATGTTGAATTGGCCACGACAGAATCGGACCGACTGTGGCTTTCAGTCGGGTTGGGTCGAGTCGACTCTGTCTGCGCCAGGCTTTAGACTCCACCTGTGCACCTGGAATCAGCCTAAACAATTTTCCACAAATACCACAAATTGTTTCTATTTCTAAGATATCTAGCTGGCCTAGAATTTACTTCCCATGCTTTATATAAATGAATATAAATGTGACCTGTCACCTCAAAATCCTGATAAAGTCGCAATAGTTTAATTTTATGATTTGGGCATTTGTAATTTCTCCCAAATCTTGCTTTAGAACTTGTTATATACTTGGGTAATAACAACCCCATCCAAAAAAAAGAAAACGCTTGACAAAGTCACTATTCACAATTGTCTTAACCTTTCTCAGCTTTACATTTGGCGACTTTATCAGGGTTTCATGGCAACAAGTCACACATGAATCTCCTTTCAATTGTCACGACTTCAATAAATGACATGCAATATTTGAGGATTAGTACTAATAGACAGTTTAGCAGCGTAAGCTTCTCAGTATTAACTTACACAACCACCACACACAGGTATCCTACTAACCCAGATCTCATTTCCGTTTAACCCAAAGGGCACGATCCCTGGATTGTTACCGTATCATCCCAATCAACTCTCTGGGAACCCAACTCTCTTAATCCCCGCCTAACTCTTCTAATCAAATTAATATTATTTTGTTATTATTGTTCTTTGTAGTTCCTAGTGTATTCTTGTTACAAATATTTGCTTTTTTTTCTTAATGTACTTTTGTAAGAAATACAATTTTTTTTTAATTTAAAAGGGGTTTGTACATTTACATTTCTTTTGATCAAATTAATATGCTTGTTAAATTGCATTTCTGTATAACATTAAATATTGCATTCTAGTAACAAATGTTTTGCTAAGTTTCTTGGTGAATTTCTGTGTTGAACTGTTTTTGGGGGGGCTGTCAAAATGAAATCCCATCAAATCAAACAATCAAACTCTGAAATGTATATAATTATGTAACTTATGATAACCAAAACTATCATTGCGTTGAAAGTAACTTTTCAAACAATACTTCTTTCTTTTCACCCCTTCACTTTCTCCTAGCCTTGGGGCTTGGTCTATCCCTAAGCTGCAACAGTACTATACCCTTCCATCCAAAAGTATTCCCATTATTGCAATTTGTACTTTTTTCCCCTCATGAAAATAATATCAATATCAAGAATCAAGCAAAGGTTTCTTTGTTATCAGTGTTTTTACAATACTGCATTGTTGCCCTTTATGGTCTTAGGGGGCTAGATCTCTAGATTGTTAGTGTTTACACCCTCTCCAATCCCTTGACTCCCATTCTCTTACTCCCTTTCCACCCTTTCCCCTCACAGCAAAGAATTTGATCCCTGGATTGGCAGTGTGTATCATCCCCCATCCCCTCCCAAGGCACTCATAATTTATTATCCCCCTCTATTTATTCCCTCTAAATGAAATGAATACTGATTTTGCTATTCAATGTTCTGTTTGTCTGTTATTAAGTGCTTTTGAAGTGTTTTAGAGGTTTTGATACAAAAAATACCTCTACCCCTATATACCCTCTCAAACTCTGATTATGATATGTATAACTATATAATCTTCAGGGCTCGATCTCGGAGCAGTAGTGTATTACCCCAGTCCCATCCCAAGATTTCAATTATCTTTACATTAATGTAAGCCATCTGATCAAAAGTTAGTTTGTTTAAAATAGTTTTGAGTGTTTTGGGAATTTCAAACAATAAAACATTCCCTTCCATGTGGTTACCCCCTTCCGTTATGGTATTTGGGATGGAACTTTGAATATGAACTTGCTATGAACTCACAAACACAGAACATATCATTGTATGTTTTAACATCTTTTCCATGATGGGAAGATTGCAAAACAGCGATAATATAATTTTGAGTTCTTCCTTTTGTACTATAATTTACCTTGAAAGTATTTAAACCCATGCAGGACGGACTGATTTTGGTATAACATGCATTCTCTATAGACTCCTGCCCAAGTATTTTCGGCACTAGTCCTAAATGGGTTAAAAAAGTAACTGATGGTATCTACAGTCATGATCGCGTTATTCTTTCCATACGCGTAAAAACGCGTATAACGCACGGGAAAAATAACGCGTATATACGCGTCTTGCGGGAGCGCATTGCAAGGCGCATTTTATTTCATAGCGCCATCTACGGCGACCTATTTTTAAGGCGCCTCTGCAGTGCACTGCGTGTGCATGCGCCAATGGTATGATGCGTTCCAAAAGCTGGAAATGAGCGAATATGAAGTGGTAATTAAAAAAAGATGTTGCGTCTTAAACAAAAAAATGTTCTTATCGATTTCACTTCATTACAGAACTTATTTTTGTATTATTTTTTCGTCCGCTAGAATTGATAGAACTAGCACAATTACGATAATAGTATTACCAACAAATTTTCCTGCCCATTTCACTTGATTACGGAGCAGTAGTTTCAATTCATTTTTCGTCCGCTAGAACTGATCAAATCAGCGAAATCACAATGATTGTTTGATAGACAAGTTTTCTTCCGGTTTTCACTTGAAAATGGAACTAATTTCTATTTATTTTCGTCTACTAGACTTTTCAGATAAACGTAACTACGATACTTGTGTTTATTGTATGATTTTCTTACCGACTTTACTTCATAACGGAACTCATTCCGATTTGTTTTTCGTCTTCTAGACAAATCAAATATGCTTAATACCTGCGATCAATGTTTTATTGTGAAATAATCTTACCGATTTCGCTTACTTTCAAAACTAAAATTTAAAAAAAAACGGGATCGCATAGAAAGGCGCTTTTCTTTCTGACGACTTATTTGTTTTTCGCCCGCTAAACGATCGTTGTTTTATTGTTAAATGTTTTTATATATTTTGCTTATTAAAAAAATAGTACCATCGTTGTTTTATTGTTAAATGTTTTTATATATTTTGCTTCCTTACGGAATTAACGCCGACTATTTTTAAATTCCTACCTCGAACAGGAAAACGCGTATATACGGGAGCGCTTTGATAAGCGCTTATTATGACTACTTTATTTCTTTTCCGCCCGCTATACGGGAGCGCTTTGATAAGCGCTTTTTATTATGACTACTTTATTTCTTTTTCCGCCCGCTAGACTTATTAAAAAAGTGTAATTACGATCATTGTTTGCTTGTGAAATTCTTACCGATGTTGCTCCCTTATACGGAACTAATTTCCATCATTTTTGAATGCGTACCTCGAACGTGGAAACGCGTATATATATGCCTTTATCCCGTTATACGCGTTTTTTCCCGTTAGAGGTACGCATTTAAACATGATAAAAAAAAAACGGAAGCGCATATAGACAGGCGCATTTCATCGTAACGACTTACTTGTAATTCCGTTCATTGTTTTATTGTTAAATGTTTTTTTATTCATTTCGCTTCCTGACGGAATTGATATCGATCATTCTTAAATGCGTACCTCGAACGGGAAAAACGCGCATATACAGTATGCGCGTATTTCCCGTTATACGCGTTTTTTCCCGTTAGAGGTACGTATTTAAACATGATTAACAAAAACGGGAGCGCATATAGATAGGCGCATTTCATTGTAACGACTTACTTGTGATTGCGTTAATTGTTTTATTGTTGAATGTTTTTATTAATTTCGCTTCCTGACTGAATTTATGTCGATCATTTTTAAATGCTACCTCGAACGGGATAAAACGCGTATACGTACGGGAGCGCTTCGAGAAGCGCTTTTCATTATGACGAGTCATTTGTTTTCGCTAGACTTTGCGTAATTAACATACTTTTTTATTATTAATTGTTATACGCGTTTTATCCCGTTGGGAGGTACGCATTTAAAATGATCGACATTAATTCCGTCAGGAAGCGAAATTAATAAAAACATAAACAAAAAAATAACGTAATTACAAGTACTGTAAGTCGTTACAATGAAATGCGCCTAACCATATGCGCTCCCAATTTTTAACGGGAAATAACGCGTATAACGGGAAAAAGGCGTGTATATACGCGTTTCCCCGTTCGAGGTACGCATTTAAAAATGATCGAAATTAGTTTCGTATAAGGAAGCAACATCGGTAAGAATTTTCACAACAAAACAATGAACGTATTCTGGCTAATTAAAGAACAACTAATAATGAAAAATGCTAATTATGCTTAAGTCTAGCGGGCGAAAAAAAAATGAATAATCATAATGAAAAGCGCTTCTCGAAGCGCTCCCGTATACGCGTTTTATCCCATTCGAGGTACGCATTTAAAAATGATCGACATTAATTCCGTAAGAAGCAACATGAACAAAAACATTTAACAATATAACAATGATCGTAATTAAAAGTAAGTCGTTATGTAATGCGCCTAACTATATGCGCTCCCAATTTTTAACGGGAAAAAACGCGTATAACGGGAAAAAGGCGTGTATATACGCGTTTCCCCGTTCGAGGTACGCATTTAAAAATGAGCGAAATTAGTTCCGTATAAGGAAGCAACATCGGTAAGAATTTTCACAACAAAACAATGAACGTATTCTGGCTAATTAAAGAACAACTAATAATGAAAAAATGCTAATTACGCTTAAGTCTAGCGGGCGAAAAAGCAACATGAACAAAAACATTTAACAATATAACAATGATCGTAATTAAAAGTAAGTCGTTGTTATGTAATGCGCCTAACTATATGCGCTCCCAATTTTTTACGGGAAAAAACGCGTATAACGGGAAAAAGGCGTGTATATACGCGTTTCCCCGTTCGAGGTACGCATTTAAAAATGAGCGAAATTAGTTCCGTATAAGGAAGCAACATCGGTAAGAATTTTCACAACAAAACAATGAACGTATTCTGGCTAATTAAAGAACAACTAATAATGAAAAAATGCTAATTACGCTTAAGTCTAGCGGGCGAAAAAGCAACATGAACAAAAACATTTAACAATATAACAATGATCGTAATTAAAAGTAAGTCGTTGTTATGTAATGCGCCTAACTATATGCGCTCCCAATTTTTAACGGGAAAAAACGCGTATAACGGGAAAAAGGCGTGTATATACGCGTTTCCCCGTTCGAGGTACGCATTTAAAAATGAGCGAAATTAGTTCCGTATAAGGAAGCAACATCGGTAAGAATTTTCACAACAAAACAATGAACGTATTCTGGCTAATTAAAGAACAACTAATAATGAAAAAATGCTAATTACGCTTAAGTCTAGCGGGCGAAAAAGCAACGAACAAAAACATTTAACAATATAACAATGATCGTAATTAAAAGTAAGTCGTTGGTATGTAATGCGCCTAACTATATGCGCTCCCAATTTTTAACGGGAAAAAAACGCGTATAACGGGAAAAAGGCGTGTATATACGCGTTTCCCCGTTCGAGGTACGCATTTAAAAAGTAGCGAAATTAGTTCCGTATGAGGAAGCAACATCGGTAAGAATTTTCACAACAAAACAATGAACGTATTCTGGCTAATTAAAGAACAACTAATAATGAAAAAATGCTAATTACGCTTAAGTCTAGCGGGCGAAAAAGCAACATGAACAAAAACATTTAACAATATAACAATGATCGTAATTAAAAGTAAGTCGTTGTTATGTAATGCGCCTAACTTTATGCGCTCCCAATTTTTAACGGGAAAAAACGCGTATAACGGGAAAAAGGCGTGTATATACGCGTTTCCCCGTTCGAGGTATGCATTTAAAAATGAGCGAAATTAGTTCCGTATAAGGAAGCAACATCGGTAAGAATTTTCACAACAAAACAATGAACGTATTCTGGCTAATTAAAGAACAACTAATAATGAAAAAATGCTAATTACGCTTAAGTCTAGCGGGCGAAAAAAAAATGACTAGTCATAATGAAAAGCGCTTCTCGAAGCGCTCCCGTATACGCGTTTTATCCCATTCGAGGTACGCATTTAAAAATGATCGACATTAATTCCGTAAGAAGCAACATGAACAAAAACATTTAACAATATAACAATGATCGTAATTAAAAGTAAGTCGTTTTATGTAATGCGCCTAACTATATGCGCTCCCAATTTTTAACGGGAAAAAACGCGTATAACGGGAAAAAGGCGTGTATATACGCGTTTCCCCGTTCGAGGTACGCATTTAAAAATGAGCGAAATTAGTTCCGTATAAGGAAGCAACATCGGTAAGAATTTTCACAACAAAACAATGAACGTATTCTGGCTAATTAAAAAACAAATAATAATGAAAAAATGCTAATTACGCTTAAGTCTAGCGGGCGAAAACAAAATGACTAGTCATAATGAAAAGCGCTTCTCGAAGCGCTCCCGTATACGCCCCCCCCCCCCCCCCCCCCCCCGCCTACATACCAGACTCATTTTGCTGACGCAGACGTTCGGACCGCATCATTGCCTTGCATGTTTTTCATTTGTTTGTTTATTTTTTTCGTTTTGTCTTGGTACGTTTTTATTTGTTTACGTTGTTGCATGATTCACGGAACTTTATTTTTAACAGGTGACATAAACAAACATCTTTTGTTTTAATTTGCTTTACATTTAAATAACCCTTACCCCGTTTCATGAAACATTCTATGTGAGTTACTTTCATATCAATAGTAACTACCAGGAAATTCTCGAATTTGATTCGATGAAACCAGTACTGTCATGGTAGTTACTAGCAGAGATATTATTATATTCCTGTTTTATGGACTACCGTATTTTTTTCTATAAACTAATTTCTTATTTGCTACTTTTTGTGAAATTGAGGGTCAATTCATATATTCAGTCTTATAATTTTCAGTTGTGTTTATATTAATTTCGTCTTTGATTCCGTTTTTGATACCGTTGATTTACCATTGGGGCCATGATATGTTCATTTGTGTAACAGTAAAGGCCCACTGGACACAACAGTGGTGTCATTGTTGTCTGGTAATGCATATTCTGAGTCATGGAAGAGGTCATCGTTATATTTCATGAGCAGCGCAAATATTCATTACCGGACATGGTTGTGGCTGTATTAGTCTCAATAAGCACAACTAGGTACATTACTGATGCAAGCCAAACGACACAAATTCCTATGTTTTATGATCGTTCTTACTAATCAACACGTTACTACTTAAACTAACATCTTTCGAATTTTGCTGCGTTGTTACTTTATACAACCATGCCCATGTTTGAGCTGAGCTGTCGTTCGACATGTCATTCACACGTACATGTAAGTTTTTTTGAATTTATATATCGGTTTTGCATGTATTCGTTAACTTTCTTACTCGTTAATCGAATTTTCATTTGACTATACTGTCTGTTGGTACTGCATTATTCCTTTATTTTTGTTTCGTTTAGAATTGACATTGTTATTGTTAACATTTCCGTTCTTGTTATAGATTGTTCGAATCACATCTCCCATGATTAATTAGTGTTAATCTAGATCATTTATTCATGAAAATTGTTCGACATACTTGCTATTTGTGTTGATAGATTCTCTTTTGACAGAAGGAATGATCGATCATTTTACAATGTTGGTTTGAAATGTATATTTTCTGCTTGCTTTGCATATAATTGATATATGTTTATGGTTCAAATGATGGTACACGATTACTTACGAAACTTTATAAGGAATAATCTGGATATTGTTTCATTACAAAATGTAGTGGCGTTATATTTTGAGACACCCCGTAATGTTTTGCGGCTGAGAATGCAAATTTATTTTACCTATTATCATTTGTTATGCAGAATTAACTCTAATTGCATGGAGGACGACTCTCATCGTTTCTTCTTTCGTATCTTCCAGGCATCAGCGAAGTTCCACACCTTGTCATGGCGAACGGAGCGTGTAGATTGCTGACTGCTAAATCCACTACCGGATACAATCACTGACAATATATTTGCGTCCAAGGTGAAGACTTGAGCCCAGTCTCAGGATTTATCATCTCCTTCTGCAGCCAAATCTAGCCCGGGCAGCGCGGCCAAAACTTGCCGGGATGGTGCTGCGAAATCAACCCCTACTGGTGCCGAACAAGAAGCTCTACGTATACCCAGCCGATCAACTGTCCACTGAATGACGAATGAACTAAATTTGAACGAATTGGAATATGGATATAATTATCATGGTAAAAATGATACTTTGGTTTTCCGGCTCAATTTTGAGATTGTGCCAACCAAATTGACAATAGGAGTAAACGAATTCACGCGATTTGCGATCACCGTGTCGAAGCAGCATTCAAGTTCTTCAATATATCGTTTATATTGTTCAAAATCACATTTTCATCTATCATGATTATGGTAATTCAAAATTGTATGTAGTTGCTGCTGGCGCTTGTGCACATTCACGAATTTGAGTGCCCATTAAATAACTCTTGTGTCGATTCACAAAGGCGTATACTTGAGAAACATGCAAGAATTCGTGCGCATCTTTCTGGAATTTGAAAAAACGATACAAACGATCACGCGCCAATGCGTGATTTTCAATGACTTTTAATAAATTCGGTTGATAAGAAAGTGTCAAATTGAGCTGGAAAATCAATATTATATTTATTTTTAATTCAATCTAAAATTGATATACAACTAACGAATGGGCTTTTTGTGATAGTCAAATCTATTACCGAGATGAGCTCACAATGATTTTTGTATTAATAATATTTGCATACATTACAGAAGCGGTCTTTTAGTGTAGTTGCATCTTTTTGATGTGCACACGGAACACACGTCACGCTCGGCTTCCTATGTTGAATACGTTTTTGGGGGTCAAACGCAACCTTCGTTTATATTTATTCAATAACCTAGTCTAAAGTGTAATGAATGTTATTTTGCTATTAGTTGTATTTTTATATTTCTAATTTAATTGATCAATCAATAATATGTGCAGCATTTATGTTGTTTTATATCAAGATTAAACCTAATCATTTTTTTTAACTATAGAGAATAGTTGAATATGGATATAATTATCATGGTAAAAATGATACGTTGGTATATAAACTGCAGTATCTTAATATTTTTTATATGATTTATTTTTAAAGTCACTATATTTTTAAAGTATTGAACTAAATCACAGAAACAGTACTAGCTATTAGGTATATTTTAGAACAACCTGTAATCAGAGCAAGCACGATGGTAGCTGTGATGCAACACATTGTGGTCTATATTCGCCCAGACCACTGGAATGTGGCACACACAACATAACCCAGCAGGAGGTCAACCACTGACCTCCTGCATCGACCATATCTGAGCAATGTCAGCTGTTCAGTAAATTACATCTTTACATGTATATACTGTATAATTGTCTGTAGGGAGAGATCCACTTTTGCACGCCAAAATTTAAAAGCGAGGCTATTGTCTTATATGAAAGGAAATGTCATTTAATAATAAAATGACCACTTAAGATGTTACCTTATTTTATTCTTTGTTGACAGTGTTTCTCAACATTTTTTTAACCCTATGCCCACTTTAGCTCTTTCGAATTTCATCGAGGCGCATCTTACAAAAACATATTAGGAAACAAATTACAATAAACCAGATAATAGAAAACTGTGTGGTATAATGTCAGTTGCAATGCCAAAAAATTGTTTACATATCTTTAATGGGTCACTTGTGTTTGCTTGTGGGAAATAAGGTCAAATCGTGGTAACATGTAACATAATATGAAAATTTGAGCTATGGTCAATTAGAATGAGAGACGTCTCATTTTGGGGTTTTTTCGCGGCCCATTTTCGCGGCCCACCTGAAAGAGGTCCGCAGCCCACCAGTGGGCCGCGCACCGCTGGTTGAGAAACACTGTATTAAAGCAAACATAATTGTTTTAGATGAAATTGCTAATAAGGATCTATTCTCTGTCCAAATAATGAGTATCTGTTTTGCATTGGACTTTCATATGTGCCGCTATAAAGAATTGATAAGTTTCTTTTTGAGCTCGATGTATTACAAATGGTTGGGTTTATGCATATTTACGTTTTATGATCAGATTTCGATCGAATAAAGTACACACAAAAAAACTACCCCTCACGTAAAATGTGTATATGTTTATTAACCGAACACAAACGGTAACTTCCCGGCCCATAATTTCATAACCGATTATTGTTTCAATACGTCATCTTGGCACAATATTGGCACAGTTGTTAGGTTAAATGTGCGAAAATCAGAGATTTTCATTACTTTCTGGTATAATGAGCACAAATTGACAAAATGGCCCAATTCAGAAGCCACAAGGTATTATACGTGCCTGTACATTGTTGTGAATCCGTATGTGGCGGAATACATTGATCATGGCTTATTGATATTTCATTCATTTTGATTTTGTGATGGCACATGTTTTATAATGCATTAGTTGCAATTGTAAAACAGTGTATTTTTTAAAAATTTCCAACTATTCATAATTTGTAATGATGATAGTTTTTTGCGCTTTTGAAATATGACTATTTCTTCTGTAACGTGTGCTCACTAAACCATGGATTAATGGTTACCTCTTACGTTAACACATCGTTTTCCTAATGCTATGGTCACAACCCCTAAAAGTAGCCTGCTCGGCGGCCGGGCGGCGAGTTTTTTAGCCAAAATCGCTCGGTCACCCAGCGGCTGCCACCCAGGCACCGCTGGTTTTTAGGCATCGCTCGGTCGCCGCTGAAGTTTTAGCGCGGAGTTAAAATTTGGGCGGCGCCTGCTCACTTTTCACTCGCCGCCCATAATACTCTCGGTGGCCGAGCGGTCGCCGCCCGGGCACCGACCTAATCGAGCGTTCACCGTCGGGCGATTTAAATAAAAAAAATATGTCAAATAAGCCATCGGCTGACGAGCGGTCGCCGTCCGGTCACCGCTGGGAGATCAGTCGGTCACCGGGCGGCGACCGCTCGGCAGCCGATGACCCATTTGACCTATACAGGGTGGCCCCCCCCCCCCCCCCCCCAACAAAAAAAAAAACGGAACGGGGCACCTCCCAAATAAAATAACACACGTTTTATGTCCATCGGATAGAGTGTCTTTTCAAATGAACAACGATACCAAGAACAGTCAATTTGGTCATGTAGTTTTTGTTTTAGGACCCTGTGAGTGACACCATGTCAGGTTACTTTTTTTTTACATTTGTTATTAAGCCACCGCGTGATGAATTGCACGAACCGCCTCTCATATCGTTGAGCATCGCGCACTATTGTTAGTGTGCACTCAGCCGTGTGCCGAGAGAATGGGCCTGCTCGCTGAATGGTATTACGGGCAAGGCGTGCAGTTAAACTGGCATTGACTATGTCGAAATCGACACCTGACATGGTCTCACTCACGGCGTCCTTTAACAAAAACTACCTGACCAAAATTATTGTTCTTGGTATTGTTTTTCATTGGAAAGGACACCCTATCTGATGAACATAAACATTATGGTATCATATTTTGGGAAGTGCCCCGTTCCGTTCTTTTTTGGGCCACCCTGTATTTTACCTAAATCGAGCATTGTTTGGAAAATAGGCGCTCCACAAAAAAGTGTGTGTATGTGTGCGCGCCTGTCTTTGTGTGTGTGAGTGTGTGTCTGTGTGTGCGTGTGTGCGTGTGTGTGTCTGTGTGACTTTCAGATGCAAAGGTATCTAGAAAATGTGTTAAACATGCATACTTGTTTTGTAAGTTGATTCATATTCTGTTCGCATACACACACGAACACACACACATACACACTCACACATCCATAATGCGAGTCTATGTTTAATCATATGTTTACTCTTTCATGTACCAACGCAATATATGTGCTTTAAAAATTAATGTAAAAACGGCCCAAGTCCTTAATTCTAAAAACAAGTTTGGGCTAAAAAAGTTTCCTATCTACGTCACTAAAATATGACACCGTACTTAAGTGATAGGTGAGTTTTGTTGCAATGATTTATTGTTCGATAATGAAAAACTAAGTGAAAATTTTGTTAATAACACAATATTTTAATGACCGAATAAACTTCATTTTATCAAACTTTTATCAGAAACAACTGAAATATCCATAATCATAATCATTTGCAGTACATGTGGATTATGTTTAAAAAACTTATTAATGTAATTTTGAACCAGCCTTTAACAAAAATGCTTCCTCTTCTTCAAAAAGTAACAAAATGGGTATTTAAAGGTATAGTCGAGTTTTTGGTAAAGAGAGTAAACTTTTTGTAAAAATGAATTATGGTAACCAAAGCCTGCACCACTTAAATACAAATGAACAGTGAAACTATACTTATCCTTAAAAGGAATTTAAATTCACAAACGACTGAGTAAAGAGCCTGTAAACATTCAAACAGAAGTGTTAATGATAAAGATGGCGCTCTGTTTTAACGCGTTAATAAACTGAATAAGTTAAGTATTTAACTCGAAAATACGCGTTTAACGAGATTGTACGCTCGGAGAGCCGGGTAGGAGTATATAATATGGAGAGATGGCCTTGCTGTTAACAGGTAAGCGTACCCGTACATGTCATGGAAATGTGACGACACTGCAACATACATGTATGATACCCAAATAGATTTATTTAATAAGATTATGTACATGTATGTTTACAGGCTGTTCATAGTTATATGTATAATAATAATAATAATGGTGCTTATATAGCGCATTATACATGGTCTCAATGCGCTTTACAATTCAATGATAATAATATACATGTATTGCACTGAATGATAGAGGAAAAATGATTAACTGTTAATCCCGGTCTGTACCACTGACCTCCACTCGGTGGTCTGTACGAACGCCCGGCCCAGAATCCACCACTTCTCAATTGCTCCATTGCTGCCCATCGTCGCTCCTTACACCGGTTACGACCATCTGTCAGGCTACATGACGAAATTTAGCCCGAGTAATGTTCTCGTGTGCTCTTTTCGTGAGCCTCTGCTCACCGTTCATGTTCTTGCCTGTGTTTCTTTTTAATAATTATTGTTTTAGCCTTAGCCCACACTCTCAAAGATTGGGGGGAATATAGAGTTGTGGCATGGTACTATTATCTTTCTTTTATTGCGTTGTCATTAGCTGATGATAGAGTACCCAACCCACTCTAGATACCAATAGGAGATTATATAGGTCAGGGTGGTGTGGTGACACTGCAACATGTGGTCTTTATGTATAGTATTTTATACTGTTATGACATGGCGTTGGGGGTATAGGCACGGAATATAACACCCCGAGGGATTTTAAATGCTATCGAGGGAAGAGTTTAATAAATAAGTATCTTCTTCACGAAATAGCATTTGAAATCCCGAGAGTGGGAATATTCCGTCCTGTACCCGACAACAAATGTAATAACGGTTTATCGTATGACTGACAAAATCGTTTGCAACTCACTCATAAACATAATATGTACAGAAGCTACAATCATCACACACATGCTGCAGAATTCATGTGCCGAACAGTCGATCGGCGTACTTGTTGAAGTAAGGTATTGAAACGTCATTACGCGCGTAACTCGCCGTGATTAGCGCGTTCACGCTCGAAATATAATGTTTCGCGCTTAATAGTGCCATGGTATAATTTATTATACTGATTATAACACCCCATCTGCCTGTACTATATTTACTAAGTCATGTGATAAACATGTATAGTCAAGATAAGGTTATAAGAAGATGTATGTTAACAAACTGTTCATAACGCGAATAACGCGAATATAATGGAAATATACGCGTCATACGCGATGGCATGTCTCAGAGAAAAAACTATGGGAGAGTTCGACTTGTTGCTATGGAAGCGCATTGATACATAGGCGCATTTCATTGTCACGACTTGTTTATTATTTTTAAATGCGTACCTCGAACGCGTAAAAACGCGTATACATGTACATAATTATACGCATTATTTTTTTGTTAATTATTATGTATGTCATGTAATTTCCATCATTTTTAATGCGTACCTTGAACGCGTAAAAACGTGTATACATATACGCATTATTCTCTTTCTTTTATTGCGTTGTCATTAGCTGATGATAGCTACTATGTTCGCAGACGTATAGATTATAAGAGGCCAATGTGCGCAGAGGTTATAGGTACGCATTTCAAAATTAGTTCCGTAAGGAAGCAAAATTGGTAAGAATATTTCACAATCAAACAATGTTCGTAGTTCCGCGTATTTGATAAGTCTAGCGCCTAGCGGGCGAAAACAAATAAGTAGTCACAAAATAAAGAGCGCTTATCAAAGCGCTCTCGTATGTACGCGTTTTCCGTTCGAGGTATATTATACGATTTAAAAAATGATCGAAATCAATTCCGTAAGGAAGCGAATTAAATAAAAAACATTTCACAAAACAATGATCGAATTAACGCCTTTTAAATAAATTTGGCGTACGAAACTGTTCATAACGCGAATAACGCGAATATAATGGAAATATACGCGTCATATGCGATGGCAAAATATCTCAGAGAGAAAACTATGGGAGAGTTCGACTTGTTGCTATGGAAGCGCATTGAAACATAGGCGCATTTCATTGTCACGACTTGTTTATTATTTTTAAATGCGTACCTCGAACGCGTAAAAACGCGTATACATAATTATACGCATTATTTTTTTTTCATTATTATGTATGTCATGTAATTTCCATCATTTTCAAATGCGTACCTTGAACGCGTAACAACGTGTATACATATACGCATTATGGTACTATTCTCTTTCTTTTATTGCGTTATCATTAGCTGATGATAGCTACGATGTTGGCAGACGTAGATTATAAGAGGCCAAGGTGCGCAGAGGTTATAGGTACGCATTTCAAAATTAGTTTCGTAAGGAAGCAAAATCGGTAAGAACATTTCACAATCAAACAATGTTCGTAGTTCCGCGTATTTGATAAGTCTAGCGCCTAGCGGGCGAAAACAAATAAGTAGTCACAAAATAAAGAGCGCTTATCAAAGCGCTCTCGTATGTACGCGTTTTCCGTTCGAGGTATATTATACGATTTAAAAAATGATCGAAATCAATTCCGTAAGGAAGCGATTTAAATAAAAACATTTCACAAAACAATGATCGAATTAACGCCTTTTAAATAAATTTGGCGTACGAAACTGTTCATAACGCGAATAACGCGAATATAATGGAAATATACGCGTCATACGCGATGGCATAATATCTCAGAGAGAAAACTATGGGAGAGTTCGACTTGTTGCTATGGAAGCGCATTGATACATAGGCGCATTTCATTGTCACGACTTGTTTATTATTTTTAAATGCGTACCTCGAACGCGTAAAAACGCGTATACATAATTATACGCATTATTTTTTTGTTTATTATTTGATTTGATTTGATTTGATTTGAATTTATTTCCATATTTCACAAAAATAAACATTGAACAAGCAATTATACAAACAGACAATTCATTCTAAAACAGTACAATTGTGACCCTGCCTCGTCAAACCCACAAAAAGTCGGCAAAAATCAGTTTGGACCTTTTTATATATTTGGAAAGAGTAGAATCTTAGCTTTAATTTGATATATACCCCAACAAATTTGGACCAGTATAACATGCTCAAAAGGCGATTAAATGTAGGAGAGTGAGCAAGTCTAGTTTTACGAAATAAGGAGAAAACGGCCTCTAAAGATTTTGGATCACCCAGACATGCAGTGCAGATAAACTTTTATAACTGCTTACAAATCATTTTTTGCATCGTTTCAAGACTCAATATTGTAACAGTCGATACGTGAAAACGTACATTTTCAGGTAAAGTAAATAAAATTTATATTTTGGCTTATAACACACAAACCAATCTGGCGACTTTTTGTGGGTTTGACCAGACAGGGTCACAATTATATCAAGAAATTGAAGATTAATACAATAAGATAATACAATAAGATATAACATTATCAATAATTTGTTTGCAAGTAACATAACGTGAAATATGGGGGAACCAAAAAGAAGCGAAGCTGGTAAAAATATTTGGTTCCCACAAGGGGTAATTGTGTCTTGTCAATATTAATCAAGAAAAAATGTAATAAAAGAAAACGAACAAGAAAACTAAAAACAAAAAGAAACGCGTAAAAACGTGTATACATATACGCATTATTCTCTTTCTTTTATTGCGTTGTCATTAGCTGATGATAGCTACTATGTTTGCAGACGTAGATTATAAGAGGCCAAGGTGCGCAGAGGTTATAGGTACGCATTTCAAAATTAGTTCCGTAAGAAAGCAAAATCGGTAAAGATTTTCACAAGAAAGCAATGATCGTAATTACGCTTTTTTAATAAGTCTAGCGGGCGAGAAACAAATACCAAAAGAAGTCATAATGAAAGCGCGTATCAAAGCGCTCCCGTTTACGCGTTTTCCCGTTCGAGGTACAAATTAAAAAATGATCCATCTTAATTCCGTACGGAAGCAAAATCGGTAAAGACCAATAATGATGAAATAATGATGTTAATTACGCTTTGTTAATAAGTCTAGCGGGCGAAAACAAATAACTCGTCATAATGAAAAGCGCTTATCGAAGCGCTCCCGTATACGCGATTTATCCCGTTCGAGGTACGCATTTAAAAAAAAATCGAAATTAATTCCGTAAGGAAGCGAAATAAATAAAAACATTTAACAAAACAATGATTGTATTCACGCTTTTTGATAACCTCTAGCGGACGAAAAACAAATAAGACAGTCGTCACAATGAAAAGCGCCTATATCTATGCGCTCCCGTTTTTTTATCATGTTTAAATGCCTACCTCTGACGGGGAAAACGCGTATAATTATATACGCATTAATTTCGTAAGGAAGCAAAATAAATAGAAATATTTAACAATAAAACGATGATCGTAATTACGCTTTTCTAATAAGTCTAGCGGGAGAAAAACAAGTAAGTCTTCACGAGAAGCGCTCCCGTATACGCGATTTATCCCGTTCGAGGTTCGCATTTAACAATATTATCGATATTAATTCCGTAAGGAAGCGAAATGAATAAAAACATTTAACAATAACACAATGATGGTAATTACAAGTAAGTCGTCACAATGAAATGCGCCTATCTATATGCGCTCCCGTTTTTTTAAAATTTTTTTGCGTACCTCTAACTGGAAAAAACGCGTATAACGGGAAAAAACGCGTATAACGAGAACAAAAAACGCATATTATACACGTTTTTATCCGTTAGAGGTACGCATTTAAAAATGATCGAAATTAGTTCCGTATAAGGAAGCAAAATCGGTAAGAATTTTCACAACAAAACAATGACCGTATTCATGCTTTTTAAAGAACAATTTAAAGAACAATTAACAATAAAAATGATGTTAATTACGCTTTTTTAATAAGTCTATAGTTTGTAATGTATTAGAATGGTGTATAGGTTTTGATATAAACAGCGTTTCAGTTTGACCATATCCCCTTTTACCGGAACTCAACTATACATTCTACTCTCTCCCTATACGTTTATCATTTCGCCTCTATCATTGCAATACATATAACTATGAACAGCCTGTAAACATACATCGTCTTAATAAATAGGTCTATTTGGGTATCATAATATGTTGCAGTGCCATCACATCTCCCTGACATATCATACGGGTACGCTTACCTCTTAGCAGCAAGGCGATCTCTCCCATATTATACTCCTCCCTCTCCAAGCGTACAATCTCGTTAAACGCGTATTTTCGAGTTAAATACTTTTCTTATTCAGTTTATTAACGCGTTAAAACCTTTTTTTTAGTGCGCCCTCTTGCGGTATATCGGCTCTTTGTGACTGAATATTACAAGCCTTTTGCTTAGTTGTTTGTAATTATGTATCCTTTTCTAGCATGATGTAATTATAAATTTATTAGTTTGTAATGGAATGGTGTATAGGTTTTGATATAAACAGCGTTTCAGTTTGACCATATCCCCTTTTACCGGAACTCAACTATACATTCTACTCTCTCCGTATACGTTTATCATTTCGCCTCTATCATTGCAATACATATAACTATGAACAGCCTGTAAACATACATCGTCTTAATAAATAGGTCTATTTGGGTATCATAATATGTTGCAGTGCCATCACATCTCCCCGACATATCATACGGGTACGCTTACCTCTTAGCAGCAAGGCGATCTCTCCCATATTATACTCCTCCCTCTCCAAGCGTACAATCTCGTTAAACGCGTATTTTCGAGTTAAACACTTTACTTATTCAGTTTATTAACGCGTTAAAACCTTTTTTTAGTGCGCCCTCTTGCGGTTTATCGGCTCTTTGTGACTGAATATTACAGGCCTTTTGCTTAGTTGTTTGTAATATGTATCCTTTTCTAGCATGATGTAATTATAAATCTATTAGTTTGTAATGGAATGGTGTATAGGTTTTGATATAAACAGCGTTTCAGTTTGACCATATCCCCTTTTACCGGAACTCAACTATACATTCTACTCTCTCCGTATACGTTTATCATTTCGCCTCTATCATTGCAATACATATAACTATGAACAGCCTGTAAGCATACATCGTCTTAATAAATAGGTCTATTTGGGTATCATAATATGTTGCAGTGTCATCACATCTCCCTGACATATCATACGGGTACGCTTACCTCTTAGCAGCAAGGCGATCTCTCCCATATTATACTCCTCCCTCTCCAAGCGTACAATCTCGTTAAACGCGTATTTTCGAGTTAAATACTTTTCTTATTCAGTTTATTAACGCGTTAAAACCTTTTTTTTAGTGCGCCCTCTTGCGGTATATCGGCTCTTTGTGACTGAATATTACAAGCCTTTTGCTTAGTTGTTTGTAATTATGTATCCTTTTCTAGCATGATGTAATTATAAATTTATTAGTTTGTAATGGAATGGTGTATAGGTTTTGATATAAACAGCGTTTCAGTTTGACCATATCCCCTTTTACCGGAACTCAACTATACATTCTACTCTCTCCCTATACGTTTATCATTTCGCCTCTATCATTGCAATACATATAACTATGAACAGCCTGTAAACATACATCGTCTTAATAAATGGGTCTATTTGGGTATCATAATATGTTGCAGTGCCATCACATCTCCCTGACATATCATACGGGTACGCTTACCTCTTAGCAGCAAGGCGATATCTCCCATATTATACTCCTCCCTCTCCAAGCGTACAATCTCGTTAAACGCGTATTTTCGAGTTAAACACTTTACTTATTCAGTTTATTAACGCGTTAAAACCTTTTTTTAGTGCGCCCTCTTGCGGTTTATCGGCTCTTTGTGACTGAATATTACAGGCCTTTTGCTTAGTTGTTTGTAATTATGTATCCTTTTCTAGCATGATGTAATTATAAATCTATTAGTTTGTAATGGAATGGTGTATAGGTTTTGATATAAACAGCGTTTCAGTTTGACCATATCCCCTTTTACCGGAACTCAACTATACATTCTACTCTCTCCGTATACGTTTATCATTTCGCCTCTATCATTGCAATACATATAACTATGAACAGCCTGTAAGCATACATCGTCTTAATAAATAGGTCTATTTGGGTATCATAATATGTTGCAGTGTCATCACATCTCCCTGACATATCATACGGGTACGCTTACCTCTTAGCAGCAAGGCGATCTCTCCCATATTATACTCCTCCCTCTCCAAGCGTACAATCTCGTTAAAACGCGTATTTTCGAGTTAAATGCTTTTCTTATTCAGTTTATTAACGCGTTAAAACCTTTTTTTTTAGTGCGCCCTCTTGCGGTTTATCGGCTCTTTGTGACTGAATATTACAGGCCTTTTGCTTAGTTGTTTGTAATTATGTATCCTTTTCTAGCATGATGTAATTACAAATCTATTAGTTTGTAATGGAATGGTGTATAGGTTTTGATATAAACAGCGTTTCAGTTTGACCATATCCCCTTTTACCGGAACTCAACTATACATTCTACTCTCTCCCTATACGTTTATCATTTCGCCTCTATCATTGCAATACATATAACTATGAACAGCCTGTAAACATACATCGTCTTAATAAATAGGTCTATTTGGGTATCATAATATGTTGCAGTGCCATCACATCTCCCTGACATATCATACTGGTACGCTTACCTCTTAGCAGCAAGGCGATCTCTCCCATATTATACTCCTCCCTCTCCAAGCGTACAATCTCGTTAAACGCGTATTTTCGAGTTAAATACTTTTCTTATTCAGTTTATTAACGCGTTAAAACCTTTTTTTTAGTGCGCCCTCTTGCGGTTTATCGGCTCTTTGTGACTGAATATTACAAGCCTTTTGCTTAGTTGTTTGTAATTATGTATCCTTTTCTAGCATGATGTAATTATAAATCTATTAGTTTGTAATGGAATGGTGTATAGGTTTTGATATAAACAGCGTTTCAGTTTGACCATATCCCCTTTTACCGGAACTCAACTATACATTCTACTCTCTCCCTATACGTTTATCATTTCGCCTCTATCATTGCAATACATATAACTATGAACAGCCTGTAAACATACATCGTCTTAATAAATAGGTCTATTTGGGTATCATAATATGTTGCAGTGCCATCACATCTCCCTGACATATCATACGGGTACGCTTACCTCTTAGCAGCAAGGCGATCTCTCCCATATTATACTCCTCCCTCTCCAAGCGTACAATCTCGTTAAACGCGTATTTTCGAGTTAAATACTTTTCTTATTCAGTTTATTAACGCGTTAAAACCTTTTTTTTAGTGCGCCCTCTTGCGGTTTATCGGCTCTTTGTGACTGAATATTACAGGCCTTTTGCTTAGTTGTTTGTAATTATGTATCCTTTTCTAGCATGATGTAATTATAAATCTATTAGTTTGTAATGGAATGGTGTATAGGTTTTGATATAAACAGCGTTTCAGTTTGACCATATCCCCTTTTACCGGAACTCAACTATACATTCTACTCTCTCCCTATACGTTTATCATTTCGCCTCTATCATTGCAATACATATAACTATGAACAGCCTGTAAACATACATCGTCTTAATAAATGGGTCTATTTGGGTATCATAATATGTTGCAGTGCCATCACATCTCCCTGACATATCATACGGGTACGCTTACCTCTTAGCAGCAAGGCGATCTCTCCCATATTATACTCCTCCCTCTCCAAGCGTACAATCTCGTTAAACGCGTATTTTCGAGTTAAATACTTTTCTTATTCAGTTTATTAACGCGTTAAAACCTTTTTTTTAGTGCGCCCTCTTGCGGTTTATCGGCTCTTTGTGACTGAATATTACAGGCCTTTTGCTTAGTTGTTTGTAATTATGTATCCTTTTCTAGCATGATGTAATTATAAATCTATTAGTTTGTAATGGAATGGTGTATAGGTTTTGATATAAACAGCGTTTCAGTTTGACCATATCCCCTTTTACCGGAACTCAACTATACATTCTACTCTCTCCGTATACGTTTATCATTTCGCCTCTATCATTGCAATACATATAACTATGAACAGCCTGTAAACATACATCGTCTTAATAAATGGGTCTATTTGGGTATCATAATATGTTGCAGTGCCATCACATCTCCCTGACATATCATACGGGTACGCTTACCTCTTAGCAGCAAGGCGATCTCTCCCATATTATACTCCTCCCTCTCCAAGCGTACAATCTCGTTAAACGCGTATTTTCGAGTTAAACACTTTACTTATTCAGTTTATTAACGCGTTAAAACCTTTTTTTAGTGCGCCCTCTTGCGGTTTATCGGCTCTTTGTGACTGAATATTACAGGCCTTTTGCTTAGTTGTTTGTAATTATGTATCCTTTTCTAGCATGATGTAATTATAAATCTATTAGTTTGTAATGGAATGGTGTATAGGTTTTGATATAAACAGCGTTTCAGTTTGACCATATCCCCTTTTACCGGAACTCAACTATACATTCTACTCTCTCCGTATACGTTTATCATTTCGCCTCTATCATTGCAATACATATAACTATGAACAGCCTGTAAACATACATCGTCTTAATAAATAGGTCTATTTGGGTATCATAATATGTTGCAGTGTCATCACATCTCCCTGACATATCATACGGGTACGCTTACCTCTTAGCAGCAAGGCGATCTCTCCCATATTATACTCCTCCCTCTCCAAGCGTACAATCTCGTTAAAACGCGTATTTTCGAGTTAAATGCTTTTCTTATTCAGTTTATTAACGCGTTAAAACCTTTTTTTTTAGTGCGCCCTCTTGCGGTTTATCGGCTCTTTGTGACTGAATATTACAGGCCTTTTGCTTAGTTGTTTGTAATTATGTATCCTTTTCTAGCATGATGTAATTACAAATCTATTAGTTTGTAATGGAATGGTGTATAGGTTTTGATATAAACAGCGTTTCAGTTTGACCATATCCCCTTTTACCGGAACTCAACTATACATTCTACTCTCTCCCTATACGTTTATCATTTCGCCTCTATCATTGCAATACATATAACTATGAACAGCCTGTAAACATACATCGTCTTAATAAATGGGTCTATTTGGGTATCATAATATGTTGCAGTGCCATCACATCTCCCTGACATATCATACGGGTACGCTTACCTCTTAGCAGCAAGGCGATCTCTCCCATATTATACTCCTCCCTCTCCAAGCGTACAATCTCGTTAAACGCGTATTTTCGAGTTAAACACTTTACTTATTCAGTTTATTAACGCGTTAAAACCTTTTTTTAGTGCGCCCTCTTGCGGTTTATCGGCTCTTTGTGACTGAATATTACAGGCCTTTTGCTTAGTTGTTTGTAATTATGTATCCTTTTCTAGCATGATGTAATTATAAATCTATTAGTTTGTAATGGAATGGTGTATAGGTTTTGATATAAACAGCGTTTCAGTTTGACCATATCCCCTTTTACCGGAACTCAACTATACATTCTACTCTCTCCGTATACGTTTATCATTTCGCCTCTATCATTGCAATACATATAACTATGAACAGCCTGTAAACATACATCGTCTTAATAAATAGGTCTATTTGGGTATCATAATATGTTGCAGTGTCATCACATCTCCCTGACATATCATACGGGTACGCTTACCTCTTAGCAGCAAGGCGATCTCTCCCATATTATACTCCTCCCTCTCCAAGCGTACAATCTCGTTAAAACGCGTATTTTCGAGTTAAATGCTTTTCTTATTCAGTTTATTAACGCGTTAAAACCTTTTTTTTTAGTGCGCCCTCTTGCGGTTTATCGGCTCTTTGTGACTGAATATTACAGGCCTTTTGCTTAGTTGTTTGTAATTATGTATCCTTTTCTAGCATGATGTAATTACAAATCTATTAGTTTGTAATGGAATGGTGTATAGGTTTTGATATAAACAGCGTTTCAGTTTGACCATATCCCCTTTTACCGGAACTCAACTATACATTCTACTCTCTCCCTATACGTTTATCATTTCGCCTCTATCATTGCAATACATATAACTATGAACAGCCTGTAAACATACATCGTCTTAATAAATAGGTCTATTTGGGTATCATAATATGTTGCAGTGCCATCACATCTCCCTGACATATCATACGGGTACGCTTACCTCTTAGCAGCAAGGCGATCTCTCCCATATTATACTCCTCCCTCTCCAAGCGTACAATCTCGTTAAAACGCGTATTTTCGAGTTAAATGCTTTTCTTATTCAGTTTATTAACGCGTTTAAACCTTTTCTTCTTTTTTCCCGTGCGAAGTACGCATTTGAACAAAATAGTGATCGAAATTATATGTTAGGTTGTAATGGAATGTACATAAGTCTGGAACTCTTTAGCTATCACAAGCTAATGATAACGTCTACATGTATAAAAGAAAGAGAAAGAAAGAACACTATATCATAATACTATATGCCCCCCCCCCCCCCCCCCAGTCTCTGAAAGTGTAAGGAGCAAAGGCTAAAGCAATAACTATAAAAGAAAAACGCGGGCGTGAACATGAACAGCGAAAGTCAGAACGGAAGAAGCAGAGGTTCACGTCAAAGAGCACGCAGGTACTGCAACTAGGGCGAAAGTTCATCCTGTAGCCTGACAGGCGGTCGTGACCGGCGGGAGGAGCGGCGAGGGGCAGGGGTGCAGTCCAGTAGCGTTGGTTCCAAGGCCTGGGCCGGGCGTTCCTGCAGACCGGGAGCATTGTGTGACAGGAGGCCCCGGAGAGCACGTGGGGCGGAGCCCAGGAGGGACGAGCGAGGAGAGGCAGGCGGGGTAGGAGCCACGGAGAAGCCATCTGGGGCCCGAGGGCAGTCGTCGCAGGGTGGCTGTGATACCGCAGGAAGCGGTGCAGGCGGCGCAGCCAAAGTGACTTGTGGGAACTGGGAGCCGGCCCGAGCAAGGGGGGTTGGCTGCATGTGTCGGTCGGCAGCGGGCGCCCGGTGACCGACTGATCTCCCAGCGGTGACCGGACGGCGACCGCTCGTCAGCCGATGGCTTATTTGACATATTTTTTTATTTAAATCGCCCGACGGTGACCGCTCGATTAGGTCGGTGCCCGGGCGGCGACCGCTCGGCCACCGAGAGTATTATGGGCGGCGAGTGAAAAGTGAGCAGGCGCCGCCCAAATTTTAACTCCGCGCTAAAACTTCAGCGGCGACCGAGCGATGCCTAAAAACCAGCGGTGCCTGGGTGGCAGCCGCTGGGTGACCGAGCGATTTTGGCTAAAAAACTCGCCGCCCGGCCGCCGAGCAGGCTACTTTTAGGGGTTGTGACCATAGCATTAGGAAAACGATGTGTTAACGTAAGAGGTAACCATTAATCCATGGTTTAGTGAGCACACGTTACAGAAGAAATAGTCATATTTCAAAAGCGCAAAAAAACTATCATTACAAATTATGAATAGTTGGAAATTTTTAAAAAATACACTGTTTTACAATTGCAACTAATGAATTATAAAACATGTGCCATCGCAAAATCAAAATGAATGAAATATCAATAAGCCATTATCAATGTATTCCGCCACATACGGATTCACAACAATGTACAGGCACGTATAATACCTTGTGGCTTCTGAATTGGGCCATTTTGTCAATTTGTGCTCATTATACCAGAAAGTAATGAAAATCTCTGATTTTCGCACATTTAACCTAACAACTGTGCCAATATTGTGCCAAGATGACGTATTGAAACAATAATCGGTTATGAAATTATGGGCCGGGAAGTTACCGTTTGTGTTCGGTTAATAAACATATACACATTTTACGTGAGGGGTAGTTTTTTTGTGTGTACTTTATTCGATCGAAATCTGATCATAAAACGTAAATATGCATAAACCCAACCATTTGTAATACATCGAGCTCAAAAAGAAACTTATCAATTCTTTATAGCGGCACATATGAAAGTCCAATGCAAAACAGATACTCATTATTTGGACAGAGAATAGATCCTTATTAGCAATTTCATCTAAAACAATTATGTTTGCTTTAATACAGTGTTTCTCAACCAGCGGTGCGCGGCCCACTGGTGGGCTGCGGACCTCTTTCAGGTGGGCCGCGAAAATGGGCCGCGAAAAAACCCCAAAATGAGACGTCTCTCATTCTAATTGACCATAGCTCAAATTTTCATATTATGTTACATGTTACCACGATTTGACCTTATTTCCCACAAGCAAACACAAGTGACCCATTAAAGATATGTAAACAATTTTTTGGCATTGCAACTGACATTATACCACACAGTTTTCTATTATCTGGTTTATTGTAATTTGTTTCCTAATATGTTTTTGTAAGATGCGCCTCGATGAAATTCGAAAGAGCTAAAGTGGGCATAGGGTTAAAAAAAGGTTGAGAAACACTGTCAACAAAGAATAAAATAAGGTAACATCTTAAGTGGTCATTTTATTATTAAATGACATTTCCTTTCATATAAGACAATAGCCTCGCTTTTAAATTTTGGCGTGCAAAAGTGGATATCTCCCTACAGACAATTATACAGTATATACATGTAAAGATGTAATTTACTGAACAGCTGACATTGCTCAGCTATGGTCGATGCAGGAGGTCAGTGGTTGACCTCCTGCTGGGTTATGTTGTGTGTGCCACATTCCAGTGGTCTGGGCGAATATAGACCACAATGTGTTGCATCACAGCTACCATCGTGCTTGCTCTGATTACAGGTTGTTCTAAAATATACCTAATAGCTAGTACTGTTTCTGTGATTTAGTTCAATACTTTAAAAATATAGTGACTTTAAAAATAAATCATATAAAAAATATTAAGATACTGCAGTTTATATACCAACGTATCATTTTTACCATGATAATTATATCCATATTCAACTATTCTCTATAGTTAAAAAAAATGATTAGGTTTAATCTTGATATAAAACAACATAAATGCTGCACATATTATTGATTGATCAATTAAATTAGAAATATAAAAATACAACTAATAGCAAAATAACATTCATTACACTTTAGACTAGGTTATTGAATAAATATAAACGAAGGTTGCGTTTGACCCCCAAAAACGTATTCAACATAGGAAGCCGAGCGTGACGTGTGTTCCGTGTGCACATCAAAAAGATGCAACTACACTAAAAGACCGCTTCTGTAATGTATGCAAATATTATTAATACAAAAATCATTGTGAGCTCATCTCGGTAATAGATTTGACTATCACAAAAAGCCCATTCGTTAGTTGTATATCAATTTTAGATTGAATTAAAAATAAATATAATATTGATTTTCCAGCTCAATTTGACACTTTCTTATCAACCGAATTTATTAAAAGTCATTGAAAATCACGCATTGGCGCGTGATCGTTTGTATCGTTTTTTCAAATTCCAGAAAGATGCGCACAAATTCTTGCATGTTTCTCAAGTATACGCCTTTGTGAATCGACACAAGAGTTATTTAATGGGCACTCAAATTCGTGAATGTGCACAAGCGCCAGCAGCAACTACATACAATTTTGAATTACCATAATCATGATAGATGAAAATGTGATTTTGAACAATATAAACGATATATTGAAGAACTTGAATGCTGCTTCGACACGGTGATCGCAAATCGCGTGAATTCGTTTACTCCTATTGTCAATTTGGTTGGCACAATCTCAAAATTGAGCCGGAAAACCAAAGTATCATTTTTACCATGATAATTATATCCATATTCCAATTCGTTCAAATTTAGTTCATTCGTCATTCAGTGGACAGTTGATCGGCTGGGTATACGTAGAGCTTCTTGTTCGGCACCAGTAGGGGTTGATTTCGCAGCACCATCCCGGCAAGTTTTGGCCGCGCTGCCCGGGCTAGATTTGGCTGCAGAAGGAGATGATAAATCCTGAGACTGGGCTCAAGTCTTCACCTTGGACGCAAATATATTGTCAGTGATTGTATCCGGTAGTGGATTTAGCAGTCAGCAATCTACACGCTCCGTTCGCCATGACAAGGTGTGGAACTTCGCTGATGCCTGGAAGATACGAAAGAAGAAACGATGAGAGTCGTCCTCCATGCAATTAGAGTTAATTCTGCATAAAAAATGATAATAGGTAAAATAAATTTGCATTCTCAGCCGCAAAACATTACGGGGTGTCTCAAAATATAACGCCACTACATTGTGTAATGAAACAATATCCAGATTATTCCTTATAAAGTTTCGTAAGTAATCGTGTACCATCATTTGAACCATAAACATATATCAATTATATGCAAAGCAAGCAGAAAATATACATTTCAAACCAACATTGTAAAATGATCGATCATTCCTTCTGTCAAAAGAGAATCTATCAACACAAATAGCAAGTATGTCGAACAATTTTCATGAATAAATGATCTAGATTAACACTAATTAGTCATGGGAGATGTGATTCGAACAATCTATAACAAGAACGGAAATGTTAACAATAACAATGTCAATTCTAAACGAAACAAAAATAAAGGAATAATGCAGTACCAACAGACAGTATAGTCAAATGAAAATTCGATTAACGAGTAAGAAAGTTAACGAATACATGCAAAACCGATATATAAATTCAAAAAAACTTACATGTACGTGTGAATGACATGTCGAACGACAGCTCAGCTCAAACATGGGCATGGTTGTATAAAGTAACAACGCAGCAAAATTCGAAAGATGTTAGTTTAAGTAGTAACGTGTTGATTAGTAAGAACGATCATAAAACATAGGAATTTGTGTCGTTTGGCTTGCATCAGTAATGTACCTAGTTGTGCTTATTGAGACTAATACAGCCACAACCATGTCCGGTAATGAATATTTGCGCTGCTCATGAAATATAACGATGACCTCTTCCATGACTCAGAATATGCATTACCAGACAACAATGACACCACTGTTGTGTCCAGTGGGCCTTTACTGTTACACAAATGAACATATCATGGCCCCAATGGTAAATCAACGGTATCAAAAACGGAATCAAAGACGAAATTAATATAAACACAACTGAAAATTATAAGACTGAATATATGAATTGACCCTCAATTTCACAAAAAGTAGCAAATAAGAAATTAGTTTATAGAAAAAAATACGGTAGTCCATAAAACAGGAATATAATAATATCTCTGCTAGTAACTACCATGACAGTACTGGTTTCATCGAATCAAATTCGAGAATTTCCTGGTAGTTACTATTGATATGAAAGTAACTCACATAGAATGTTTCATGAAACGGGGTAAGGGTTATTTAAATGTAAAGCAAATTAAAACAAAAGATGTTTGTTTATGTCACCTGTTAAAAATAAAGTTCCGTGAATCATGCAACAACGTAAACAAATAAAAACGTACCAAGACAAAACGAAAAAAATAAACAAACAAATGAAAAACATGCAAGGCAATGATGCGGTCCGAACGTCTGCGTCAGCAAAATGAGTCTGGTATGTAGGCGGGGGGGGGGGGGGGGGGGGCGTATACGGGAGCGCTTCGAGAAGCGCTTTTCATTATGACTAGTCATTTTGTTTTCGCCCGCTAGACTTAAGCGTAATTAGCATTTTTTCATTATTATTTGTTTTTTAATTAGCCAGAATACGTTCATTGTTTTGTTGTGAAAATTCTTACCGATGTTGCTTCCTTATACGGAACTAATTTCGCTCATTTTTAAATGCGTACCTCGAACGGGGAAACGCGTATATACACGCCTTTTTCCCGTTATACGCGTTTTTTCCCGTTAAAAATTGGGAGCGCATATAGTTAGGCGCATTACATAAAACGACTTACTTTTAATTACGATCATTGTTATATTGTTAAATGTTTTTGTTCATGTTGCTTCTTACGGAATTAATGTCGATCATTTTTAAATGCGTACCTCGAATGGGATAAAACGCGTATACGGGAGCGCTTCGAGAAGCGCTTTTCATTATGACTAGTCATTTTTTTTTCGCCCGCTAGACTTAAGCGTAATTAGCATTTTTTCATTATTAGTTGTTCTTTAATTAGCCAGAATACGTTCATTGTTTTGTTGTGAAAATTCTTACCGATGTTGCTTCCTTATACGGAACTAATTTCGCTCATTTTTAAATGCGTACCTCGAACGGGGAAACGCGTATATACACGCCTTTTTCCCGTTATACGCGTTTTTTTCCCGTTAAAAATTGGGAGCGCATATAGTTAGGCGCATTACATAACAACGACTTACTTTTAATTACGATCATTGTTATATTGTTAAATGTTTTTGTTCATGTTGCTTTTTCGCCCGCTAGACTTAAGCGTAATTAGCATTTTTTCATTATTAGTTGTTCTTTAATTAGCCAGAATACGTTCATTGTTTTGTTGTGAAAATTCTTACCGATGTTGCTTCCTTATACGGAACTAATTTCGCTCATTTTTAAATGCGTACCTCGAACGGGGAAACGCGTATATACACGCCTTTTTCCCGTTATACGCGTTTTTTCCCGTTAAAAATTGGGAGCGCATATAGTTAGGCGCATTACATAACAACGACTTACTTTTAATTACGATCATTGTTATATTGTTAAATGTTTTTGTTCATGTTGCTTTTTCGCCCGCTAGACTTAAGCGTAATTAGCATTTTTTCATTATTAGTTGTTCTTTAATTAGCCAGAATACGTTCATTGTTTTGTTGTGAAAATTCTTACCGATGTTGCTTCCTTATACGGAACTAATTTCGCTCATTTTTAAATGCGTACCTCGAACGGGGAAACGCGTATATACACGCCTTTTTCCCGTTATACGCGTTTTTTTCCCGTAAAAAAAAAAATTGGGAGCGCATATAGTTAGGCGCATTACATAACAACGACTTACTTTTAATTACGATCATTGTTATATTGTTAAATGTTTTTGTTCATGTTGCTTTTTCGCCCGCTAGACTTAAGCGTAATTAGCATTTTTTCATTATTAGTTGTTCTTTAATTAGCCAGAATACGTTCATTGTTTTGTTGTGAAAATTCTTACCGATGTTGCTTCCTTATACGGAACTAATTTCGCTCATTTTTAAATGCGTACCTCGAACGGGGAAACGCGTATATACACGCCTTTTTCCCGTTATACGCGTTTTTTCCCGTTAAAAATTGGGAGCGCATATAGTTAGGCGCATTACATAACAACGACTTACTTTTAATTACGATCATTGTTATATTGTTAAATGTTTTTGTTCATGTTGCTTTTTCGCCCGCTAGACTTAAGCGTAATTAGCATTTTTTCATTATTAGTTGTTCTTTAATTAGCCAGAATACGTTCATTGTTTTGTTGTGAAAATTCTTACCGATGTTGCTTCCTTATACGGAACTAATTTCGCTCATTTTTAAATGCGTACCTCGAACGGGGAAACGCGTATATACACGCCTTTTTCCCGTTATACGCGTTTTTTTCCCGTTAAAAATTGGGAGCGCATATAGTTAGGCGCATTACATAACAACGACTTACTTTTAATTACGATCATTGTTATATTGTTAAATGTTTTTGTTCATGTTGCTTTTTCGCCCGCTAGACTTAAGCGTAATTAGCATTTTTTCATTATTAGTTGTTCTTTAATTAGCCAGAATACGTTCATTGTTTTGTTGTGAAAATTCTTACCGATGTTGCTTCCTTATACGGAACTAATTTCGCTCATTTTTAAATGCGTACCTCGAACGGGGAAACGCGTATATACACGCCTTTTTCCGTTATACGCGTTTTTTTCCCGTAAAAAAAAAAATTGGGAGCGCATATAGTTAGGCGCATTACATAACAACGACTTACTTTTAATTACGATCATTGTTATATTGTTAAATGTTTTTGTTCATGTTGCTTTTTCGCCCGCTAGACTTAAGCGTAATTAGCATTTTTTCATTATTAGTTGTTCTTTAATTAGCCAGAATACGTTCATTGTTTTGTTGTGAAAATTCTTACCGATGTTGCTTCCTTATACGGAACTAATTTCGCTCATTTTTAAATGCGTACCTCGAACGGGGGAAACGCGTATATACACGCCTTTTTCCCGTTATACGCGTTTTTTCCCGTTAAAAATTGGGAGCGCATATAGTTAGGCGCATTACATAACAACGACTTACTTTTAATTACGATCATTGTTATATTGTTAAATGTTTTTGTTCATGTTGCTTTTTCGCCCGCTAGACTTAAGCGTAATTAGCATTTTTTCATTATTAGTTGTTCTTTAATTAGCCAGAATACGTTCATTGTTTTGTTGTGAAAATTCTTACCGATGTTGCTTCCTTATACGGAACTAATTTCGCTCATTTTTAAATGCGTACCTCTAACGGGAAAAAACGCGTATAACGGGATAAAGGTATATATATACGCGTTTCCACGTTCGAGGTACGCATTCAAAAATGATGGAAATTAGTTCCGTATAAGGGAGCAACATCGGTAAGAATTTCACAAGCAAACAATGATCGTAATTACGCTTTTTTAATAAGTCTAGCGGGCGGAAAAAGAAATAAAGTAGTCATAATAAAAAGCGCTTATCAAAGCGCTCCCGTATAGCGGGCGGAAAAGAAATAAAGTAGTCATAATAAGCGCTTATCAAAGCGCTCCCGTATATACGCGTTTTCCTGTTCGAGGTAGGAATTAAAAAATAGTCGGCGTTAATTCCGTAAGGAAGCAAAATATATAAAAACATTTAACAATAAAACAACGATGGTACTATTTTTTTAATAAGCAAAATATATAAAAACATTTAACAATAAAACAACGATCGTTTAGCGGGCGAAAAACAAATAAGTCGTCAGAAAGAAAAGCGCCTTTCTATGCGATCCCGTTTTTTTTTAAATCTTAGTTTTGAAAGTAAGCAAAATCGGTAAGATTATTTCACAATAAAACATTGATCGCAGGTATTAAGCATATTTGATTTGTCTAGAAGACGAAAAACAAATCGGAATGAGTTCCGTTATGAAGTAAAGTCGGTAAGAAAATCATACAATAAACACAAGTATCGTAGTTACGTTTATCTGAAAAGTCTAGTAGACGAAAATAAATAGAAATTAGTTCCATTTTCAAGTGAAAACCGGAAGAAAACTTGTCTATCAAACAATCATTGTGATTTCGCTGATTTGATCAGTTCTAGCGGACGAAAAATGAATTGAAACTACTGCTCCGTAATCAAGTGAAATGGGCAGGAAAATTTGTTGGTAATACTATTATCGTAATTGTGCTAGTTCTATCAATTCTAGCGGACGAAAAAATAATACAAAAATAAGTTCTGTAATGAAGTGAAATCGATAAGAACATTTTTTTGTTTAAGACGCAACATCTTTTTTTAATTACCACTTCATATTCGCTCATTTCCAGCTTTTGGAACGCATCATACCATTGGCGCATGCACACGCAGTGCACTGCAGAGGCGCCTTAAAAATAGGTCGCCGTAGATGGCGCTATGAAATAAAATGCGCCTTGCAATGCGCTCCCGCAAGACGCGTATATACGCGTTATTTTTCCCGTGCGTTATACGCGTTTTTACGCGTATGGAAAGAATAACGCGATCATGACTGTACATGTATGCTTACACGCATACAAGTTTTTAATTAAAGGAATAAGCTTGTTTAATCAAGAGAAACTTTATTTGTGAAGCTCTTGACTTGTCAATACTCACATACAGCTTTAATATGAGAAATGCATGCAAACCGCTCTTGAGACTATGAAAACACACATTTCCTATTTTACAGTTTTTTGATTAAAGAAATAAGCTTATTAGTGATCAACATATTTGATCTTTTAAAGGTGCAGCTGTAAAGTGTCAGATATTGCCCAAAATGACATTTGAGACTTTAATCCTGTACCAAAATCATTGTAAGATATGATGACACACGCGGTACCCCGGGGTACCGCGTTGTGTAGCGCCATCTTGTGTCCACTCGAAGCACAACCGTATTGCGTTGTGTATGCAGTGCAGCGCGCGCTTGTATGCACGCTATACCCCGGTACAGCCCTAAAAAATAAATAAATAATTGAACAAAATGGCGGATATTCGTTTGGTACCCCAGGGTACCATTTATGTCATCATATGTCCAATTGATGTGTGAAAGTTTCATTGAAAAAGAACACTGCTTTCCTGGTTAAAAAAGCGGGAAAATGCGTCAGCTTTTACAACGGACGTTTATGAGGTTTATGACCATTCATTAACGCTTTTGAGCTGAATGATAGATATCATCATACTAAAGAGGCATTTGAAAAAATCTAACCCTATTGTATTCTTCTCTTACCATAAGCTAAACAACACGGTAGAAGAGAAAGGAGAAAGCTCCAAGTAATTTTCGTAGAGTTAGACACTTTACAGGCATCTCTTGACTAAACACATACACCAAAGAGAAACTGAAGGACGTGTACAAAGCCATTGTGCTGTAAACAAATATAATTATGTGTAATTTAACCCACACGCTGTTGAGCATTTGAACAATACTTTGAGCTTTCAAGCTTTTGAACCTAGCAGAATCTTCCTCTGAAAGAAAATGAACATTGTCATGACCAATTTGTTGTTTTACCTATGAAGAAGATTATACTAGGATAAAAAACTCTTGCACTCTATTGATTCTCAATAAAGTTAATTAATACATTATGCATTGGATGCATTAACTGATCTACATGTTTTCCTTGACTCTGTTGCAGGCATAAGTCCACTTGCAACGTCTTCCCAGTCGCCGGACCATCCCGTCTCCATGGAGCAGGTGTGGGTCGTCGACGAAAGCAAGTCGCCGAAGGTCACGGGCAGCGGCAGACTCGTGCAGAGCCAAAGCGCTGAGAACGATTTGAATCGACCGCGTAGCCGGAGCACGGACATCGATTACAACCGTCCCGATCGGCCCGTGCACACCCGGAGCGCAGATAACAATCTGCATCGGCTCGTTGATCGACCGACGCACTCTTCAACGGCTCACTATCTGCTGGAGCTACACAGTGGTGGTCGGACGCCTCGCGATCCCGCGAGCAAGAGGCACCACCCGCGAGACGCGATCGGCAAACCGCGGTACAGCTCGTCAGCGGAGAATCTGCACACGCCAGAAAGCAGAAATTGGGACGATGGCGAGGACGACAACGAAGGAGAGAAGACTCCACGGAGTAGTTCAATGGAGGACGTCAGTTTGCGCATGGAACCGCTTTTACCGATCCCCGCGATCGGAATCGAGGAGGCATCGGATCAGGAGGAGGACAGGACGTTCTTAGGCGACGAGTCCGACGACCGATCTCACCGCCATCCATCGACGTCGACGACGATAGGATCACTTTTGAACCCGCAGATTTCGCTGCGCCTGATCGACGAAGGCGGGGGTAGTAATAGCAGTTTGTCGTCGTTGAAGGCGGGGAGCGATAGCGATGTTAGTCAGACCGGGAGTGCAACGCCTGATTTTAACGAGTTGAGGAAAAACTTGGGGGAGAGCGTCGATGGGCCAGTGCGGAAAAGCAGGTAAGTCGTTTGAATTCTTTCAAAGCATTACATTCAGTTTTAATCCAATCAGGACTTTTTTTACTTTTGCGTAACACACATTTTTCCTTAGAACCAAGCCGCTGTATTTTCAGGACTAGTCCTTAAAGCCCGGTGTAGACAGAGCTGACCCGACCTGATCCGACTGGTTTTCAGCCTGATTAACTCAATATGCGTTGCCTCAGGACTCCGGTTTTGCCAGTCAGGAGCCAGTCGGTCATTCGAGGCCGATTCGACATGTTGTATCGGCTCCGACTGAGCGAAACTGACTTTAGCCTGACTGAAAGCCAGTCGGATCGGGTCGAGTCGGCTCTGTCTGCGCCGGGCTTAATGGGTTAAAGAGGATATTAAAAGTATACAGTTCAAATTCTTCACATCAGCTGTGTCAACTACATCAAATGAAATGTCATTGCAGAAAAATGTGTTAGAGTTTGATGTTTGATGACTTAAAAGTTTTGTTTAAAATGCTTTACTGAACTTTGTGATGCCATCCATCCTTTGAAAATATATCATTTTGTTGTGGACAATAATTGATGACTTGTTTTGAGATTGGCGTTTGGGATATTTCACTTGGCAACAGTTTTCACTTTTCACCCGATTGCTTTACTTGTGAAAAATAGATAAGACAAAAACAAGAAAATATTGAAGGTAAATCAATAATTAAAAAATCCGTGGAGTGTGCCCCCTAAACAATATGCATGTGCCCCCCCCCCCCCCCCAATCACTCTTACTACGCTACAACATTGGCTATGCATGATCATTGAAAGCAAGCCACCGGTGATAACCATTCTACGTTTGGTAGACAGATTGTGATCTGTTATAACGAAAAGGGGTTTTCCCCAAAAGGGGGAAGATATGAGGGAAATGAGTACTTGAGGGGAAGAGAAAGGGAAAATGGAGAAGGGGAGAGAGCCTTAAGGGTAAGGGAGACAGGAAGTTAGAAAGGACTAGGAGGAGAGGGGCAGATGGAGAAGAGGTTTTGAGGGATTGAGGTAGTGAGTGAGGGGTATTTAAAGAGGGAAAGATACAGGGTGAAAGGCCGAAGGGAGGATGCAGAGTTGGGAAAGACAGGCAGAGAGTGGGGGGGGGGGGGGGAGAGTTAGGGGTAATGGAAGAGGGGAGAGGTACAGACAGGGATAACAGAAGGGAGGGAAGGATAGAGAAAAGATGGGAATAGTAGGGGGAGACGGCGAGATAGAAAATTGGGAAGATGGGAGGGGTATTTAAAGAGTGGAAGATACTGAGAGAAAGGGGAGAGAACAGGGTCAAATAGAGAGAGAAAGAGGTCAGAACTTTGATTTCCATTTTAGAAACACAATTATCATGAATAGAGTCCTTTAGAATTTCACATATTTATGGTGGACTAAAATATGTCAAAGACAAATATTTCCTAGGCTTATTCGCTCCAAATGTATTTTTTTTGGTGATGTTTTGCGTCATGATTTAATCATAAATCGTTTGCCCTTGAAGAATAGTTGCATATCTACAGTAACTGCACATACTTGTAGCTACCAAGTCTCCACGATTTCATATAGAGAGAGAAAGAGGGAATAGTAGAAGGAGATGGACAGATAGAGAAATTAGAAGGGAGGGAGAGAGAGAGAAGGGTAGAGGGGTATTTAACCCCTTAACGGCAGGAACCGAGGGGGTTGTGTACAAAGTCTATGGGGATTTCATAAACTTGTAGGGAACGGGTTAACAAGGGGTAGGGATTATGAGGAAGGGGAAGGAGAAGGAGCCAAATCTAGTAGGGAGCCGGTTAAATTAAAGGAAGAGGGAGAAGTGAGAAAGATGTGATATTTTTTTCTACAGATATAATATAAAAAGTTATATTTACTCTAGAATTATTTGAATATTGAATGTGTATTTTATAATCTGTGGTTCGAAGAGCGGAATGTATGCACACTAACTCTGTACATTTATATAAATTTACAAAAGTCTGTATCTAGTTGTATGCCTTTTTTCTGAGTATCATGGTTGGTTTTTTACACTTAAAGGGGATTTAATTCAGCTATGTAAAATAAACCGTATTTGCTGAATGAAAAGGTGGCCAGAGCTAATGTACACTGCATTCTGCAAATTTGCTGCATTGTTCCTTCAATTGTTTCTTATTACCTGCTTTCTTCCTATGATTCAAATTACCAAGTTCACCTACTTTGTTTTCTGCGCAGCGTTGAAGGTTTCCTGTGTCTAGAGGCCGTTAATTAGGCATCCAGTTTATACCAGTCCTAATAAGTGGAAGCAGCAATGACCTTTTGCTTTGAATGTGCTTCCAGTTATGATGCGAAGAATTACAATAATTGTTTGTATTTTGCTGAGGAGGAGGCATCGATATTAAGGAAATGCCACTATCTAGGTTCATCATTTTCTGGTACAACAGTCAGTGAAAAAAGATACAAGGAGGCATAGGGCGATTTTAACCCCTGAAATGCCTAAATAAAAGAGCTAACTGTAAATTTTTATCGACTTAAATACTAAATTTCAAAGTGCTATTTTCATGCAGGTACGTGTTACTTGCCCACTTACTTTTAAAGGGACTTAGTAACATCGTCCAATCCTCAAAATAAAATTTTAATTCTAGCGGTTCCCTTATACCTTGTTGTATTCGTATTAACAATAAAATCATGGGACAGGTTTCGGTTTTTCAAATTTCCCTTTCGTTACAAAGATATGTATGATTGAAGTATTCAGATAAGAAAAACTCCGGGCGAGTTTTTTTTCCGTGTACAAAGTGAGTGCAGTGAGTTACTGAATATCACTTTGCATTTTTGCTCATTACTTGGCCATACAATGTCCATTTGACTTGAAATTTTCACACAATACCCTGTGGACATATGAGATAACAACAATATACATTGCATCAACCATTCATCACTTTTTGCACATGTCAACAAAGTTACTAGATTAACGCATGATATATGAAATTACATTCTTCTCTTGTAGTTGAACAATTATTTAGTTGCCCAATCGGGCAAACATTTACTAAGACAATTTATGAAATTTGTACTTGCCACGGGCACTTGGGCTAGTGCTAGTGTCAAGCCCTTTTTAACCTGTTTAACCCCTTGACCACGGGAACCGAGTGGGTTGTGTACAAAGTCTATAGGGATTTCATAAACTCATAGGGAACGGGTTTATTAAAACTGAAAACAAACTTACAATATACATGTACCGTATGTCCTTTTCGAATGTACAAATAACGCAGATCTATATCAATTATTCATGTGCGCCCTTAATTCTCAATAGAAGTATTGAACTATTGCATGGCTCAGTATTAAACCTTGATCAGGTTCATTGTTCAATTTACCATGAGCGCCACCTCATCGATAATTAAGTTTAAAGGGTCTCAATTGTCATCTAATGGAGCAGGAAATTGTTGTATTGATTGTTTGATTGCAAGGGGGGTGTTTCACAAAGATTCTAAGTTAACTCTAAGTTGGACTTAAAAAGTATGGAAAGCCATTAGTTTCTTTGATTTTTTTGTGTAAAAGTCCTTTTCACTGAGGCATAAAATGTTGATTCAATTCATTGATGTTTTCTATTTTAGCAAGGGGGTGTCATGCTCTTGATGTAAAATGAATTAACAGTTTAAAATACTTGCATTTTTGCTTTTGAATATATTTTATTCCAAGGCTACAAATGGCTCTCCATCATTTTTAAGTCCAAATTAGAATCTTTGTGAAAACCCCCCTGGTCTACCTGTCAGTGTGCTGAATCAATTTCACAGGCTGCGCCAGGTTGAAAATAATATTTGTTCACAAGGGTTTTTTTTCTTCAAATTTTGGAGAGAAAAAAATTATACCTGCTAAAATGGTCACAGAGGCTTTTAAAATATATGTATTTAATTTTTTCACAAGGGTTTTCCCAAAAATTTAGAGGGAAAAATCGCCCCTGTTAAAATGAATAATGAGGGCTATATTGGGATCACAGGTTTTTTTTAAAAAATAATATTGTTTTCACAAGGGCTTTTTTCAAACTTTAGAGGAAAAACTTTGCACCTGTTAGAATGTTCATGAGAGCTACTTTTGGGGCTCACAGGTGCTTTTTGTGTGTCTATGATCCATTTTTGTTTATTATTTTTAATGTTCATTGTTCGCAGACATTGTACATTTTTAAATTTTTTATAAAGATCCCACCCAATATGGGTGACAAGCAATTTCTCTGTAAATGAAAACACTAATTTGTTTGTTGTTGCATGTGTGGGACAAACTAAGATGTGATGCACACAGCCAGGGCAATTTGGTAAACAAATTATTTGTTGCGCCCCTGGTTTTTTTTTTTTTGCAATCCCCATCTAAATAGGACACATGCGCATGCCAGGTTCCTATAGGCAATGAGTTATTAAATATTTATAAGACTGTTTTGCTGTTTGCAGAAAATGTTCGCTGACGAATTTCCTTTCATGAACATAGAGTGTCAACACGAATTAACCCTGTTCTTTTGTAACACTTTGATGATTGATTCAAGAAGGAGGTGGCGCAGGTTAGGCTCCGCTGAGCCTAGCGCGCGATAGTACGATAATACGCCAACAGCGGTCTGTACTTAAATTGGAAGATCTGAAGAAGAAGAAGATTGGTAGAGTCATGTTTCAGTGTCAGATGACTTACATGTACTTTGGTTAAAAGTTTAGAACATGTTTTTTTAATATGTTAGGTTCATATTGATGGTATTAACTTGTCAAAAATTATTTCCTGGTACCTAAAATAAATGGAACGAACAGTTCAAACCTTCTGTAAAATGTATTCAACATTACTGATGATTGATGATTGGTAGCGCCATGTTAGTTCAATGTCATCTGACTTACTTTGGTTAAAAGTTTAGAACACGCTATGGCTGGGTCTCATATCATGTGGTATTAAAGGGGTAGTACAGTTTTGGTAAGGCTGAACTTTAGTAACCAAACCTGGACAGTAACATTATAAACTAATAGTTATTACTCCACCATGCTCGAAAGGTATACAAAATTACAAACGACTATGTAAAACACCCGTTATCATTCAAAAAGAGCCATTAAAACACAAGAGGGTGCTCTCTAAAAAGGCATTGGTTTAAACCATTTTTCATACAAAATTATGCATGTGATCTTTTATTGAAAAAATTATTAGGTAGATAGATCATCAACAACTATTTAAAAATGCTTTTGAAAATTTGTGAAAAAGTGTAAGCATTTTTTTTATTTTTTGAAAAAAATCATCTAATTATTTGGGCCCCAAATAATTATAAGATCAGATATATTTATTTATATTTCAGCCGTTTCTTGACCGATTTTGACCAAATAAAGTTTATTCTGCCATTAAAATTGCATGTTCTCTCAAATTCGACACTCAGTTTGTCATTACCTCACAAAAAAATTGTGATGTGCAGCGCCCTCTCTACCAAAACTAAACAAAAAATTTCCTGGTACCTTAAATAATTGGAACAAACAGTTCAAACTTTTTGTAAAAATGTATTTCATGATTCAATGGCATCTGAAATCTTTTGTTTTAAAAGTTTAGAACATGCTTTATAGGCAGGGTCAGATGGTCTTATCTTGTCAGAAAGTATTTTCAGTACCAAAAAAAAGATGGCGTGAACAGTTAAAGCCTTTTGTAAAATGTTCTCAACAATACTAGTTGAAGCATGTTTTTGACAGGGTATGATGTGGTCTTAAACCGTTGGTTATTATTACCAGTATTACCAAAGAAGAGATTTGTTGTTAAATTATTTTTCAGTTTTGTAACATTTCAGCGCCATCCTACATCACTAGTTTGGCAGGGGTGTGACAGGCTTATATTATCAGAACTTATTACCAGTACATGACTTTCAAAAACAAAGTGCAATGAACAGTTGATCATTTTTAGCTCATCCGGCCCGAAGGGCCCAATGAGCTTATATATGCTGTGGCGTCCGTCGTCCGTCCATCCTTCCGTCCGTCCTTCCGTCCGTCCGTCCGTCCGTCCTTCCGTCCGTCCACAGTTTTCAAAATGCTTCTTCTTCGTTATTTTTCAACCGATTTTGATTCTGATTGTTTCATAAGATAGGGCTAGGAGGGGGAATATAAAACTTCTACACAGAATCGTGAAATTCATTATCTATGGTAATTTATGCAAATTTATTCAAAATCACAAAAAATGCTTCTTCTCCTTCATTTCTCGACCGATTTTGATTTGGTTTGCTTTATCTGGTAGAGCTAACTTTGGTACATTAAACTTCTACACAGAATTTTGAAATTTTTCTCCATTCATTAATTATGGTAATTTCTAATTTTTTAATTTGTTTTAATTTTTATTTCTTTAATTTTTTTTAAATTTATTTATTTATTTATTTATTTTTTTTTTTTTCCCATGTCCCTTCCGGGGCGTCAAATTTATATTTTGTTCACTCTAATTTTTTTTACATTTTTTTTAATGTCCCTTCCAGGGCATCAAATTTTTTTTTTTTGACTAGTTGAAAAGTGTACCACATAAAATTTGCGATATTTGATGTTGCGAGATGGCCGATGAGCGCTACGTCATTGACGTTCTGGTTGTAAAATGTTTTAAAATTACAAGTTAAAACATGCTCTTGGCAGGTTATGATGTGCCTTGCTAGAATTTAGAACAAATCTAATACCAACAAAGAGGGAAGAACAGTTGGGAATGTTGGTTTAGTATGTTCACCAGTCATGTCGCATTTTAGTGTCATCCAACATTTTAGTTTCTTTTTTGGCAGGAAACAAAGTCAATGATGTCTTCTCAGAAATAATAATATGGTTAAAATTTTTTTAATTGGTTAGGGAGATGAATATGAAGAATATGGTTACCTTTTTGTACCCTTGGAGTTATTATTTAAAAGCAAAAATGCACATATTTGAGGATTTTGAGACTTATAAGAAATATTTTACATCAAGCACATGAAATCTGCTTGTAAAAAAGGAAAACATTGATGATGATTTATCAAATTATATTATGCCATGTTCTAAAAAAATAGTTTACATTTTACATAGCTACTGGAAAGGCTTTCCATAATTTTAAGTCTACCTTAGATTTTAAGTTCAATCTTTATGAAACGCTTCCCAGATAAGAGCTGCAGTGCAAGTATTAAAATACAGATCTATGCTACACAAGCTTGCTTGATTCAGAAGAACTGTTAAAATGGAATAGCGCCCTCTTGTAGTAAATGCAAGATATTCCCAACTTTTGGACTGTGCTTCTTGAAATTAGTTGCAAATTGAACTGTATTTGTTTGCCTTTTTTTAGTTTTACTCCTTCCCTGTTAAATTTTTAACCTAGATTCCATGAACTTTAAGAAAGCAACTGTGTATGACATTACCAATGTTTTTGTACAACTTCATGGATGTTTTTAATAAAATTGTGTACAAAATGGAGCTGTAGTTATGAACATTTATATTTATAAAATGGGTAGAAGAATCCCTGCATTCTGATTGGTCAATTAGCGTGTAAAAGTTTTTTACTGATGCATAAAATAAAATTAAAAACAAAATTAAATAAAATAAATTAAAATAAAATAAAACAAAATTAAATAAAATTTGTCATTAAAAAAAAAAAAAAAAAAAATCTATATAATTTTTTTTTGTATCATTACAAAAAAAAAATGAAAAAAAAATCTATCATTAAAAAAAAAATGATATAAAAAAATCATTTATTTATTTATTTATTTTTTGGGTACAGGCGGCAGTATTTTTTAACATTATTATAGTCCTTCAATCTGGCTAACTTTAGAACATAAAAGAGCATCTAGAGAGCTTTTTTTTGCGCGTGCATTGGCCCAGTGGTCACAGAGTGAAATAATACAATGCAGAATTGAATTGTCTATGTGACCTTTAAATTTGGAAGTAGGGATTTAGAGAGAACCAACAAATGCAAATGGTTGTAGGTCGAACATACGCCTAAAGGCCAGAAACTTCCAAATTTGTCCTTCAAATGGAGAAGACTCTACTCAGTAAAGACATAATTGTTCTATTTAACCATAGGTCAGCAGAATGAAATGATGCAAACAAATCAATTGAATTGTATCATGACCTTTATAGTCCAGCGGCATAGCCCCCTGTATTAGCCGAATTGTTCACTTTTCTCTAAAAGCATGAAATTTGGCACACATGTAGATTAATGTATTTTAAGCAAATTTGGATATTGAGCCCTCGGGAATTTTGCCCAGGAGAGCCGTGGCGGCCATTTTTCAAAATGGCCGCCATTGAGTATTGAATTGATAGAGGGTTATGTTAATATATGCATCATTATTCATCCTATTCTTCCTAAACAAGTCTATTCAAGTGCTAATAACATTAGACCATAATACAAGAATATAATTTAGTCCAAATCAATCAATATGGCGGCCATTTTTTTCAAAATGGCCACCATTAAGTCTTGGAATGATACAATTTTGTTGAATATTTGCGTTATTATTGTTCTGATTCTTTCTTAACTAGTCTATTCAATGTTCAAAACATTGGGTGAGCAGCCTAGTATAAAGAAAAATTGTTAATCTGTAAAAAACAATACACATGGCGGCCATTTTGAATACAAAATGGCGCCCAGTATGATTAACAATACATAGAGTTTGTGTAGATACATGCGTATTTATTAAATGTATTCCGTATTTACCTTGCTAAGAATGATTGGAAATTGGTTGGGATATAATGTGTCATTTTGTACACATCAATAAAATATTAACGCCATTATCACAAAATGGCCGCCATTCATTATCAGTATCATAGGTACAACTGCACGAACACGACAGTGATCAATATTTGCCCTGCGATTTAACTAATTCATCACTTACTATTTGATTTCCTCTCGTTGCCACATGATTCAATCAACAGTCACCTTCACAGAAGCACTGTCCAATGCAGGGCAGATTCGCTTTCTTGCATTTGCAGCGTTTCTTACACCCTTTCTTGCATCCACAAGATACCAGTTCCTTGCAGGATTTTGCTGCCTCGGGGAGCTTGGTCCAGAGGGGTTCGAAGGATCCGTTGTCTGTCATAATCCAGCCCTAGTCTGATGGTGAAGGCAAGTCAGGTCGTGGATTTATGGCTTGCCCCAAATGTGGCCACCTTGGAAGACTGCACGTCGCACATGCTGCTCTAATGCTGATTGTGCGGGTGGGATGCGTTGAACTGAGCTCTTCTTTGGGAAAAGCTTCCTTCGCGCTCTGTTGACATCTGTGACAGTACTTGTCCTGTCGTAGAGCAAGATAACAAACCTCGCAACCAAAGAGAAAGATGATGCAGGGATACTTGCAGGGCTATCTGCCAGGGTAATAAGGGCATCAGTGAGCTCTGGTAAAGCATTCCATGTTGCCCATAATACAGACTTCTTTCCATGCCCAACAAAAGCTGATACGGTATCACAACATGTTAAGGCATGTAAGATAGGCAGAGCGTGTGCCTTCTCCGGTCCCGGTGATGCAGACATTTCATGGGCTGGCAGATACATAGGGCATTTCCCGTACCAAAGGCTATCCAAAGTTCATTACCCATCTAGCAAGCTTTGAGCTACCATCACAGCCAACACAACATGATCGGTATCCACAGTCCGGATAAGTAACTTGTGCTGTCCATATTGGGCAGCATAAGCCACGTATACCATCATAAGAGTATCGGCCTCTTCGTGACTATAAGGGCAAGCATGTTGATGTCATTCTGTTGTGGGACACTCAGCACTTCTTCTCCATCAGTGACGAAAAGTTCTTTGCTCTCTTCGTGAAAGGACTGTACAAGCAGGTTGGAGAGGAATCGGAATAGTCCACACGCAAAAAGCTCTGCCAGTTTCCTGTAATTGTTGCCGACCCAACAACTCGCCGTCGCCCACCTTTTCCACGTTTTTCCCGGGTCGAGGATTTTTGTGAATCGGCTCTGTAGCTGTCCCACACAAGATAAAGGCGACGAGCATGTTGAAAGTGCCGCACAATGTATGGGATGAAGATCTGGAGGGCATATTCCTTGAAAGTCTTGGATGTTCCAGGCTTCAACATCTGAGCGATTGTAGCGACATCAAGGATATCAGCAGTGGCAGGAGGAGGCTCTGGTTGGGCTTTAGCGATATCATTTAGGCACAACAAGTCACCTTTTTTCCTGTGTGAAGTTTCCTTGAATCAGACAATGCAGGTGGGCTTGCTTGATTCTCATGGCTAAAAAATTCTTCCAGATTTCCATCACGGGTTTGATAACTGATGTAGAGTCGAGAGAAGAGTTCCGCCTCTTTTTTTAGTGACGTTACTTGTAGCTTTCTCTTTGCTGCCTGGCGTGGAAGAGTATTGAACAGGTGTAGTTTGTTGCGATGGATAGCATCATCAATCCCTTTAGTTTGTTGCAGGATACAGTCATTTACATACTGAGGTGTCAAACTGCTGCTTGCCAATTTGTTTAGCAGTACGCACTGTCTCCACAACGGCAGGGTTGGCTATTTTCTTGGTGTCAAGGACTAGAAGGTCTTGGCTATCCTCTTCAAAGGGGTTTCCTAGATCTTCAAAGGCAGCAAGTAGTACCTGAACATTTTTGGTAAATGATTTATGCATGCTTGCTGTCTGCTCATGGTGGGAAATCTCATTGTGGTAGTGGTGATGCATGCTTGTATCCTCAAATTCAATAACTGCTCTTGCAACCTCTAGACCATACACCATACAACGTCGCAGAGCATTGGGATCATATGTCAGGCCTACAGCTCCTCCATCACCTTTGATGATAGCATTGTTCTGTTCATGGGCATGGTCGATTGGGATGGCAGAGAACACCCTCTTTGTTTTCTTGGCAGTGAAGTTGCCTGCGCCGAATTAACTGTAGAGATCTGGATGTCTGCTTGGCAGTTCCATCATGTCACGGAGATGAACCGGTATCCATCGAGCATAGTGTGTGTGTGTGGTCTAGTGCAAAGAACCAGTGAGCCATTTCTATCAGGGCATCCAGATACATGCAGCTGTATTGAGCATAGGCGCGCTGTTGCAGTAGCCTATGTACAAGGTGGCGGCAGTGATTTGGTGTGCGTTGCGGCGTGTGCGCGTGACATGTGCTGCACGAAGGAAGGCATCCGCGGTTCCTGCAGTAGCTACCTCAGCCTGGACAAGAGCCTGGACCAAACCACATCCATTAAGCCAGTTACCAAGGGTTTTGAGAGCTGCCATTTCTACATGTAGGCCACCAAACATGACAACCACCTTGTCCTCTCCATATTGGTCTGGCAACTTCCATTGCATCTGCTTTGCCAGAGCAAACAATGGTTGGTCGAAAGGTCACTACTGGAGTCTGTCCTGGGTTGAGATGCACCACAGCTTGGCTTACTACATTCATGGAATGCCTATGGGCACTTTCCTGGAAGAGAAGCAGCAATGCAGTAGGTGTGATTGTAGCATGCAAACCTGGTTCCTGTTGTTTGGCATTATATGCTGCCCATGAAACTTCTTGGCACTGAGATTCTGGTAACTCTTCAACAGTGCTCTTGGTCTTGGTGTGCTCTAACCACTGTTCTCGTTTGTACTTGTCAGAGTTGACGTTTGTGATAGAGGCAAGAGAGGTTGGTGGAATCGTGGAACCTTTGATGCTTGCGTCAACAGGTGGGACTTCAGTGTAGAAAAGGGGCCGCTTGTCAACTGTTTTGGAACCTGCTTGAACTTTCATTGTGACAATATTCAATCTACCCCATCGTCAGAGCATGCATGGTTCCACGATTCCGACAACCTCCCACATATGTGAGATTCCTATTCCGTGAAATGAATCCTTTGCTGTGGTGGCACTTGGGTTGTGATCTATATTGTCTACACCGGCGGTAGTGAACACCTTTCCACGCAGAGTAGGGGGGCAGACTACTTGCTCCATCTTATACAGTTGGCAGATACTATTTCCCATCTGTGTAGACAGACGTATAATAGTTCCTTTGCTCTACTAGAGTACAGCACATACGAACTGTACATCATGTATTTACATAATACTCTCAGAGAGAGTGCGGTAGGTTGTTTTGATGAGATGACAAGATGTTGGGAGGAGGTATAAAGTAATACTGGATTAGCTGTGGTATGTGAGAGACCTGAGAACAAATGTATGTTTATGTGGAGATTTATGAATTATATACTCGCTCATTGACAGAACAATTCAAATTATTCTTATAGAAAGCCAAATACGATATACATGTAATAATGACGCATTCAAAAAAGAAATACACAAACCTTATACTGTTAATCATAATTGGCGCCATTTTTATTCAAAATGGCCGCCATGTGTATTGTTTTGTTTACATATTGACACAATGTTTTATACTAGGCTGCTCACCCAATGTTTTGAATATTGAATGGACTAGTTATGAACAAATCAGAACAACAATAACGCAAATATTCAACAAAATTGTATTATTCTAATACTTAACGGCGGCCATTTTGAAAAAACGGCCGCCATATTGATTGATTTAGAATAAATTATATTCTTGTATTATGGTTTAATGTTTTTAGCACTTGAATAAACATGTTTAAGAAGAATAGGATGAATAATAATTAAAAATAAATAAATATTCAACAAAATTGTATTATTCTAATACTTAACGGCGGCCATTTTGAAAAAATGGCCGCCATATTGATTGATTTGGAATAAATTATATTCTTGTATTATGGTTTATTGTTTTTAGCACTTGAATAAACATGTTTAAGAAGAATAGGATGAATAATAATGCATATATTAACATAACCCTCTATCACTTCAATAGTCAATGGCGGCCATTTTGAAAAATGGCCGCCATGGCCTTCCTGGGCAAAATCTCAGAGGGCTCAATATCCAAATTTGCTTAGAATATATTTATCTACATGTGTGCCAAATTTCATGCTTTTAGAGAAAAGTGAACAATTGTTCAGCTATGCCGCTGGACTATTAAGGCCTTATCCACAAGACTTAGTATTAGGTTACTTGGAGAGAGGAGGTGGATAACATTTGCAGATGTGTGAGCACATGCTTCATTTACCGCTGGGCCATTATTTACTCAGACCACTGAAATGAATGCAACCCAAAAAGTTAGCTGCCCAAAGTTCCTCATAATTACGAAATGCAAGATTTTTTTTCATGAGCAGAACTTTGTTTTCGTGTCATGTTTAGTGTCTATAACTTGTAAAAGATTATATACCATTTGCGTAACTCTTGGTAAGGCATGTAACCTTAGTGAATTGTTTGAATTGTCTCATAATGACCTTTAAAACCGAAAGACATTTAGCATTGAGAGAGGATTCGATCTGCAGGTGTTATGTAATCGCATACTCCAGTTATTACACTGTTGGCAGGATATACTGGTATTAGTAATCCCACACAAAACTTTGGGCATCCAACATTTCACTAATGCTTTGCTCAACTGAATGGGCAGCTGAGATCATTGTTGTTTCTTTGTTTGGGGCCACCATATTCATATTTCAGGCTACTCAGTAACATTTGATAAGCCACATCCAGGTTTTTACAGGTTTGTTTGTTTGTGTCAGGGTTGGTTTTATGATTACCACAATCATTAAAAGGTTTCCTGGTAGTCACTCTAATACCTCCATTATCTTTTAGCTTGGTGGTCAGTCAGAGCTGTGGTTGAACAATTCAGTGGTCTGGGATTGAAGCTATTAATTGATATGACTCGTCTGTTGGATAATGTACCAGCACGTTTGAAATGCCATTTGTTTGTAATGAATAACTAAATATTTATCACTATGTTGTCCCTTTATTTGTGATCAGTGTTAGGCCAATGACGTAGCGCTCAATTTTGCCCGCCATTGGCAGGAAGTTGTGTGATGATACAAAATGAATGAATGAATAACAGTTTTTTTAATGATGGAAATACTACAGCACTGCTCTCAATATTGTTAGGATTCAAAAACGTGATTGGGACTTTAAAAGCAAGTACTGGTCATGACATACAATTAAGGCTAGATACGTGTTGCTCCAATTACATATGTGACCTGTCCAGCATGCTGTAAACATGATGATTGCGGAGAGATAGAGGGAACAGAAGGGGAGAGAGAGAGGTAAAGGAGAAAGGGAAAAGAAATTAAACAAGAAGACAGACTTAAACCAAGCCTCCACACTAACTTTTTTCTCTACTGGCCCGTTCGGGCAAGTAAAATCATAAATGTTCAAATTTTACTTGCCCAAACACAAAATTGACTTGCCCGCTTATACTTCTATATGAGATCTACATGTAAGGAATAACATTCTACTCTAGCAGCTAAAGAGAAAGTTAAGTTGCCCAATCGTGCAAGCAAACCATTTATGAAATTTTACTTGCCCAACATCAATTTTTTACTTGCCCCGGGCAAGCGGGCAAGTGCCAGTGCCCTGCTTAAACAGAAACAATTTATGAACTTGAGGAGCGAGAGGAGATGGAGGGAGAGGAGTGAGAAAATGAACAAGAAAAGGGGAGAGAGAAAATCATATCAGAATTAGAGACACATAGTCAATATGCCCACCAATACGGTTTAAGAGAAATCTAGACTCTAATTAGACGATTAGTGAGGAGAGACATAGAATAGATTGGGGGGGGGGGGGGGGGGGGGAGAGAAAGAAAGAGCTGGAAAAGGATAACGTCAAAGAGAGAGATATGGGAGTCAGAAGAGGAGACATATACAGAATATGCCCACCAAGGCACCAACCTTGCTTATTTTATAATCTGGAATCAGTCACAGGAAATGGCCCAAAAGATGTAATTGGATTTACAGTGCTCGATCATTGTGCAAGAAACAAGGTCAAACAAGTTCAATGCGGTTAGAAGGCTGTGTAGCCTTTTGGTCCGTACTTAGACCTATGGTCTGTAACACCAGCATGTCTAATACCAATTTATTGTCCTATCACCAGTCTAGAAATCAGGAGATCTTGGGTTTGATTTTTTTTGCTCACTATTTTTGGCCAGTTTCCTTTATCTTTGAATTGACCTAGTTAGTTAGTTAGTTTGTTCGTTTGTTAGTGGGATAGATAGATAGATAGATAGATAGATAGATAGATAGATAGATAGATAGATAGATAGATAGATAGATAGATAGATAGATAGATAGATAGATAGATAGATAGATAGATAGATAGATAGATAGATAGATAGATAGATAGATAGATAGAGAGAGAACTTTTGTGTGGAAGTAAAGGTTGTTTTTCTATGAAATCAATCATGCATGGCCGACTGGGCTAGCCAGTGGCCATCCAATTCTTGAAGTACAAATATCATACCCATTGTTATGGCAATTGAAACCACAATAAAATCAACTTTCAAGCCTTAGTGAATGTGTTTATAGTCTGGTAGATTTCACCCCACCCCAGGTCACTGGACTGTAATATACACTCGCTGTACTGTACACACAAGTTGTGTTTACTGTGTTTTCTGTAAATGCAATGCAGTTCAGTTCACATCTTTTGTTGGTGGTATACCAATTACTAGTACTGTACATGTGTTGCATATTGTTGTAAACATCCTGTGTGGCGCTGGCTGTACTGCATGTTAATGAATGCATGAAGTTTATTATGACTGGACTACCACAGTAATAAAGATCGTCTGGGGATTTGGATGGAAAGTAGAGCTGATATGCTGCCGTAAGTGAATATATGTCTGTCTATCTGTGTGTGTGTTTTGATTGTTAATTACTTTGCATTTTACAATGCTCATGTTAGTGAAATAATGGGCAGTAGCACACATACATGTAGGTCAATTAGCATTGGTTATAATGTCGCTAGATTTGAGTTACATGTTGAATCTCCAATGGAAAACATTCGCCTTATTTCATGATTAAAACACTATCGGAAACTGTATTTGTTGTCCATTAATAAAGTCAAACTACTATGCTTACCAAATATGCTGTTGTATTGTCCTTTGAAATCCGAATCGTAACATTTGAGCTCCTTTTCTCTGGAAAAAAATTAGTAGTTGCTGCACACTCTGAAACGTAACACAAAGTATGGACCCTAAGCGTGCACGCCCACCCCGCGCTATAAAATCCCATCGCAAAGAAGATCGGTCTCTCATAGAATAACACGTGTTTCGTCGCGGCGGCGAGCGAGGCAGGCGCATCGTATATCGATGGGCAGGCGAAGCGAACACTCCAGGATCGAGAGCACAAACGGACGCGTCTGAATACTCATGCACGTATTCAAGAGCAAGCTTCCTGCGCGATATCTTGTCGGTAGATGACATCAGCTAGGTATGTCGATGCTAACGCACTTTCCTATATGTTGCGTGTAAATGGTCCAGTTAACTGGACCAATTTACTAGTAGATGTGGGCAGTAGGCTAGCCATTATTTAACTTGTGATAATTTGTCAATTTGTAATTCTACCTCTCTTTCTCTTCTCCAGTCTGTACTAAAATCAATCTGTAACCATGGAGCTTTGTGTAGCTCTATGCAGTATGTGGTATCAATTTGTCAGCATGCACGTTTGACTTTGAGGCTCTAATCTCCTCCTGCCACGTGTTATTGTTAAACCATTTTTAGCTCATCCGGCCCGAAGGGCCCGATGAGCTTATGCCATGCCGTTGCGTCCGTCCGTCCGTCCGTCCGTCCGTCCGTCCGTCCACAGTTTTCAAAATGCTTCTTCTTCGTTATTTTTCAACCGATTTTGATTCTGATTGTTTCATAAGATAGGGCTAGGAGGGGGATTTAAAACTTCTACACAGAATCGTGAAATTCATTATCTATGGTAATTTATGCAAATTTATTCGAAATCACAAAAAATGCTTCTTCTCCTTCATTTCTCGACCGATTTTGATTTGGTTTGCTTTATCTGGTAGAGCTAACTTTGGTACACTAAACTTCTACACAGAATTTTGAAATTTTTCTCCATTCATTAATTATGGTAATTTTAATTTAAAAATTTTGTTTTATTAATTTTTTTTATTTATTTATTTAAAAAAAAATTTTCTTTAAAATTTTTTTTTTTTTTTTTTTATTTTTTTATTGTTTTTTTTTTTTTTTTTTTTTAAATTAATTTATTTATTTTTTTTTTTAATTGTTTTTGGTTTTTATTTTAATTAATTAATTTATTATTATTATTATTTTTTTTTATTGTTTTTTTTTTTTCCCCCCATGTCCCTTCCGGGGCGGTCAAATTTATATTTTTTTCACCCTAATTTTTTAAAATTTTATTTTATGTCCCTTCCAGGCATCAAATTTTTTTATTTTTTTGACCAGTTGAAAAGTGTACCACATGAAATTTGCGATATTTGATGTTGCGAGATGGCGGATGAGCGCTACGTCATTGACGTTCTGGTTTGTTTATAACCAAGTTGACTATTCAGTGCTCAAAATATGCAATGGCCCACTGACCTGGGCCTCGGGCCACCAAAATTTAGATTGGGCACCAACATTTAATTCATTAACGAATAAATGGTTCCATGACCTGCAAAATGCATATAAATGCATGACAATATATTTATATCTGAAATAATATCGCTAGTGATATCGTTTGGTCTCGCAATGTATGGTCAAACTAGGAATCTAAACGATCATGACGTTTCGTATGCCGCTGCAATACTTTGTCAAATGATAAAATCTAATGAAGACAATCGGTTTTTATGCTCTACCGTGGCTCCAAAACACACTCTCGCATGAGCGAGTGCGTTCCTGATAGGTCAGCAACAGACCGCATCTGACCTAAATACAACTCATTCTCATTCTTAATGGACACTTGTCTTTAGTCTTTATATTGTAGGTCGTGGATTTTAGGCTGGACTTACTTCCTATTGAAACTGTGAAAAGTAGGATCTATTATTTACTTGGTCTACACCCATTTGGTCTATTTCTCAGTTAGTCTAAAAATTCAAATTCACTATTCTCAAATTTCACACTTGATCCATACATAACCCAGGGCCTCGACACAAGCACTAATTGCCTGCTTGCCCTGGGCAAGTCAAAATTGGTGTCGGTATAAAGTCAAATTTAAATGGTCTAGGAACACAAGATATTAGATGAACAGCTTAGGATGACATGTTTATTGAACAGACTCTAGCTCCAAGTGCCAAAACCTCGCACACCCGTAACCACGGTTACGGTGTCACTACGCGTAGCGTAATGTAGTTCATTAATATTAACAATATAGATGTACATCATGTCACATGATCGAGCAACTTAAATTTCTCTTCAACTGCGAGAAAAGAATGTTAATAAATTCCTTACATGAAAATCTCATCTAGAAACTTTATTAAGCGGGCAAGTCAATTTTCTGTTTGGGAAAGTGAAATTTCAACATTTATGATTTTACTTTCCTGAACTGGCCAGTAGAGAAAACAGTTTAACAGTTAGTGTGGAGGCTTGCAGTAAATCCCAACCCCTATAAACGTACCCTTAGTTACCCTGATCCTAATCCTCAGAATTCTGATGTTGCTTACTACAAGTCTCCACACTAACTTTATTCTGTACTTGCCTGTTTGGGCAAGTAAAATCATAAATCTTCAAAATTGTACTTAATTGCCCAAACAGAAAAATTACTTGCCCGTGTACTTTTAAATGTGATTTATACGTGATTTATACATAACACAACGCTCGAAATTAGCACAGGCCCGATGGCCCGGGGCCACCAAAAATCTCTGTCGGGCCACCAAAAAATCATAATTGCTCTATTTTAGTGGCCCGATTGGGCCAGTAAGATTTCCAAATGTAAATCTGAAAATTTGACATTTCAAACATCGCTGAAACCAGGCATAAAAAACAAAGGAAATCAGTGGAAAAAATCAGCAAAATAGTGAGCGCAAATCTGCTAACGGCGATAATCTGGAGAAATGTGCGTGATTAGACAGAAAAATTCATCTCGTTCTGGAGGTGCCTATGAAAATTATGACGTCTTTGGGAGACAAACAACAAAGAGAAAGACTGATTTACCCGTCTACTACTGGTGCATACAAGTAGAACTAGAAGTGTACACACATGCTGGTACCTTGTACTGGCCCCATGTATTATAAATGGGGACGGTATGTACATACAGCAATTCGCATAGCCACACACAGTCTAGTCAACTCTGCAACTATGCTTTGACTTGTCTTCAATTCAGTCCAATTTGCGCAAATTCGTTTGGGCAAGAAAGCCAGAAAGGCCTTATTATCTTTCAAAGCATCACATAATTTGAAAGAACTTCAAATATAGGACTCATAATAAGGTAGTACAGATTTTGTTTTATCTAGTTTTGTACTTTTGTAGATGTTTCATGCCGATGTTGTGAAAGAGTTCCAGTTCAGTCCCATGCATGTTGTTTTGTGCTTTATAATTTCAACTTTGATTTGAACTGTAAGTTGACAAAATCCACAGAGAAAGGGCTGAAATTGTAACATTTCATCACTCCAAAATTACCTTTTACTGATTCAATGTTGGGTTTATATATTCCTTTACGGATTTTTGATCAGGGTGGTGATTTTAGATGTTATTTTCATCAATTAATTATTATGAAAAGCTAAGATTACCGGTCACTGTTTTCTTTTGTTTTTCCTTGGTTTTTTCGGGCCACCAAATTTCTGTTTCGGGCCACCAATATTGGATAAATACCAATTCTACTTGCCCGATCGGGCCACCAGCAAAAATAAAGTTAATGTCGAGCGTTGCATAACAAAATGCATTTTTCTTTAGTACATGCTAGCATGGAGCCCTTCATAACCCTAAACTTAATCCCAACCCTAACCCTTACCCTAATCCTAATGGTTGAGTACCAGTCTACCTGTAGCAATCCGGAGGTCTCGGATTCTATTCCCGGCAAAGCCTTTTTTTTCTTTGCTCATTTCAATCATCCGAATCCTAATCCTCTGAAATCTGATTTTGCTTCCTAGAAGATAAAATGGGAGTAGACCATATGAGTGTAGACCAAGCGGCACCTACATGTACGTGTTATGATACAAACTGAAAGCAATATGTAGGGTCAATCGTCAGCCCTTGGCTATTCCCAGTTCTTTTTGTGTTGTTGTTGTTGGTGATGATGATATGTTCTCATCTTAACCTGTTCACTACCAGATATTGAAACTCCCAGTCCTATAGAGATAATGCAGAGCTCTATGCTCCTGTAGCTCAATGCTAGAATTTTAATTTGTTCCCCCTTGTTGGCAAGTCAAGCAATTAAAACAAGATTTAATAAGATGGGTTCAACTTAAAATACAAAGCAGCGCCCTCTCCTAATCCGGTGCATTATACCTTGTGGTCCTGCACTGTACCAGATCCAGATCCAGATCACATCTACCGGTGGACGGTGAGATGTTTTTTGTTGTTGCAAGTGTTATCGGTTTTAAATCAAAAAAGTTAATGAATAATAATTAATATCACTAAAAGTAGTAAACTGATGATGATGACGACGACGACGATGATGAGGAGATATATTAATACTATTTAATGAAAACAATTAACCTAATAATTAACCTAAATTTATGATCCTTATTTAAAACAGAGTCTTAAAAAATGCATTAAAATTAAGTCTCATACCCCGTGTTCACACACAACACATTTCATCCCTTAATCATCTCTATAGAATCATCACTAGCGATACGACGTTTCTTTAGTGATGATTAAATCAAACCTGGTCAACGTACACACACACAGAGCATATCGGACACCAGCTGTTTTCGAGGTGGCTTTCAGATGCATTGAACACCAGGTCTCCCTAGGGCCCACCTAGGGCCCTGTGTGCGCGAACGTTCGAGTTAAGCCACGCCCAGTTAGTTACGAGTCGTATCGCTAACCATGATTAAGCGAGAAATCCTTGTTCACACACAAATTCGGCGTGATTCTATAGTCAGCTCTCGTACGAAACGGGGATAAAACCAGCGTATCGCTAGTCATCTCTAGCGATACGTCGTTTCGTTAGTAAGCATTCAGACACACGAGTTTTTAATGGGAAGCTGATTCTATAGTCAGCTGCTGATTCTTTAGTCATGATTAAGGGCTGAAAATTTTGTGTGTGAACACGGGGGATAGAAAGGAAATATGGTCAACAGACGGAAAGAGTAAACTTGTTTGTTTTTCTTATGCAAGGTCAATTATGCAAGAAAGTTCATTGCAGATTGTGGCGAAATTTCATGGGTGGGTTACGTATGAGTCGGCGACCGGTTGATAAGATTTCGGTAGTGATCCAGATTTATAAGCGTTTGGGGTTTGGGAGGAAGTGAAACATTTTGGTCATCGATGCGAGATCAGAGTATTTTTCTTTAGAGGGGGGGGGGGGGAGGTAATCAAATGTGCACTATAGGATATGTGCTTCTTATACCATTTACACAGACAGATTTGGTATTCAGTTGATAAGATTTTGTTGGTTATCAAGATTTAGAGGAAGTGAAAGTTAACTGTCACCACGAAGAGATAGAGAATTTTTCTGTTTTGGAGGATCGAATGCTGTATTATCTCGGTGCTACTTTATAAACCATTTTTCAGAGACTGATTTCGTAACCAGTTGATAAGATTTGGTGGTGGTAATCAAGATAAACATTTGGATTCGGAGGAAACGAAAGTGATTCATCACCATTGAAAGAGAGAGATAATGATTGGTGTTGTTTAAACATTTGGCATTAAGCAGAACTATCATATAATTAGTTCTTTCTCACAGTTGCTCGTTATTTGCAATCATTTGTTTTTGTGCCAGTCTTCTGAAGTTCTGATTTCATCTTCATAACGAATTGGACCGAACAGGATAAAGGATTTTTGTTAAAGGCCGCTTCGCTCATATATAGCAATAAGTTCTTGTCGGCATTTAATAACAGAGACATTCTCATAAGTTTATAGACAATCTCACATTTGTAGGATTTTTTTATTGGCTGTTTGGCTCATAAACAACTTATGTTCTTGTGCAGCATTTCGTACTTGTCTGAATCAGTGACTTTAGTTTTTAAATATTTTGTTGTGCATCTGTGCTTGAAACAGTGGCATGAGTTGTGATGGCCGCTCAATGGATGTACGATCGTCTTGACGCTTAGTAAGTTTAAAGCAGCTACCACTATTTTTCGAAGGCAAACTTTAAAAAAAGAAGAAAAAAAATGTTATCCTCTTTACAGTCTTTGGAAAAAGACGCAGTCGCACGACCCCAATTGACTAGACAGTCTAGCGGAGGAAGCTAACACCCCGCCTTCATCCAGGAGGTTCAAGAAATGGGAGGAAGGGGGCAGCCAACATGTCCGACTTGTTACCCTCTTTTTATAGTCTCCTGAAAAAGGCGCGATTGCAGGACCCCAATCAGCCCATACAGCTAGCGCTAGACACTCTACTGAAGGAAGCTAGTAACTATTTCATCAAAGATGTTTTTTGGGTTTTTTTACTAGTGATTACATTTTTGTTTAATTTCCATCTTTTCCTCTTTTTTATATTGCGTAGTCTCCGGAAAAAGGCGCGGTCGCACGACCCCAACCGGCGTGTCCAGCTAGCCCTTGACAGTCTACCGGAGGAAGCCAACACCCCGCCTTCATCCAGGAGGTTCAGGAAGCGGGAGGAAGGGGGCAGCCAACATGTCCGACTCATCTCCGGCTCAACCGGAGACGACGATGCCTTTGAGAAGGCGGAGAATGAAAAGAACGAGGTGGACGGTGGGATGAACAGTAAGCGCGGCTATCCAGAAGGTAGGCAATGTCACATTACTAAAGTAAATGGTCCAGTCAGCTGGACCATTTACACGCAATATGTACATTAATTTGCTGTAGCTAAGCATACCGGCCATTTGTGTACTATTGTGCAATATATCCAATTTCCGTTCAACAGTTGATCGCTGTGTTTTAGGAAGCCGATCGCTTCAGAAAACGGACTGGAAATATCTTTTTTTCCTCATTGTGTGGTCTTCAAAACAACAGAGTAGGTAACTTTTTATCAAATTATATGTACTGTGGATCACATTTTTTTAAAATTGTTTTTTTGCATTTTCTGTTATATGGCTCCGGAGGAATCGGCCAGCAAAAATACTTTTGTGTTGGATAGTGCAGCAAGCAGGAGAGGCTATAGTTATGCAACCCTAATCCCAACCCTTACATATCTACACCATGATGCAATGAACTTTTTTGCCTTGCGGCACAGTTGCGCAGGTACAGCTACACCATGATGCAATGAACTTTTTTGCCTTGCGGCACAGTTGCGCAGGTACAGCTACACCATGATGCAATTAATTTTGTTGCCTTGCGGCACAGTTGCGCAGGTAAAAACAATTCCATGAAAATGTCTACTAAAACTAAAAAAATTAAGTTTGTTGTGGATTTGTTTTTCTCCTGATAGTTGATAATGCATGACTTGAACTTACTGTAACCATATTTGCTTTTTTGATATTTTGCCATTTTTGCCCAAAATCTGCATTTGTAGACATATTAATTGGATTAAGACATATTTGTAATGAAAAAAGGGTAATTTGAAACTGATAATATCCATATTATATCTAGATTCATATTCAAAAGCTGAATGCAAATACCAGAAAAGAAGTGAAAATTCACATAAATATTGAAAATTTCCCAAAATACCTGTATTTCATATATTTATTGGAGGTCAAAGTTCAACTCAATTTTTGTCCCGTCTGTCACGTTTTTTAATGATTAATTAATTCCTAGCAAAAACCTGTGATTAGTATTGGGTCAGACTTTATATTTATTAACTAAGGCCTATTACCTTTACATTAACACTCAATTTTTGTCAAAATATATGTTATGAAGATAATTATCAATGTTTTTATCTTGTCCCGTCTGTCACGTTTCTGTCCCGTCCGTCACGCTCCTTTTTACTATTCATTTCTTAATTCAACTAGTTTGTTGCCGTTTTATGATCTGTTTAGCTCCAACTGTCACTTAATAGGCTTATCACAATAGTGGATGACATTATCAACTTAAATAACCTGCAAAAAACAACATTTTAGGTAATTTGGGGGGATTTTAGGATTTTCTACAGTCCCATGCATTGGATATCGTGTTGCACTATGAAAAATTTGATTATTTCATAGTTTACCTACCTCAATCAATTAAAATATCAAAATTAATGCGGCTTTTATCTTTTAGCAACTACTATTGTCAGTAAAGGTACAATTTATTTCAGAAAAACTCCCCAAAATGACTGGAAATGTATATTTTACAGATTGTCCAATTCTCCCATAGGAATTGTACATGTCCCGTCTGTCACGTTTTTCTTGTCCTGTCTGTCACGCTCATATTTTGGATTTTTTCACATGTAAGACAAACATAAGGGATTTCCCTTGGTAGTGGCATATAACTGGCCTTAGGCAAGTAATAACCCACAGACATGAGCAACCTTGTAAGAACATCCAGTGAGCAGGGATTTTAAATGAAGTAAGGTCGTGAAAAAAGCATGGTAAAAGTGTGTCCCGTCTGTCACGCTGACTTTAACGACCCACTGACAACTAGGTCAGAGGTCACACAAAATTAAACTCATATATTTTGAAAGTATGACTGCAATTTAATATCATAAGCATAAAAACTCCTGTTAATGTTTAACTATTTACCTACAAATCAATCAATACTGTTAAAAAGTCATGAGTGGATGTCCCGTCTGTCACGCTGGAATTTCTAGTGGCCCCAAAGTCTGGTGGCCCCAAATAAAGAAAACTTTTACAATTCTGGCCCAAAGCTAATTTTAATTTAGTGGCCCTGGGCCAGCGAGCCTGTGCTATTTATTTTTTTTCAAGCTCCTCCAGACCAGCTTGAACTCTTGCTTACTCAGGACATGTACTGTACGTTTTCATAATTTCATCCCATTTCAGGATTATGAAGTGTTTTGACAAAGAAGGAACATTTTAAAGCTTTTGATAACATTACAAATATTTATCTGTGAAAGCCAGACAAGGTCTATAGATGACAGTTGGAAATGTTTGAGGTAAATATTTGTACTGTTATGTGTTCAAAAAAGTTTTAACATATTTCTCCTTATGAAATGCCATAAACTACAGACTGATGGTTACATTCAATTCAATTCAGTTTTGGTTTATTCAAAAAAATCACTGAGTAAAAAGTCTGAAGACTAAACAAATCAGTTTACAATGTTAATTTATTGATACCAAAGTTTCAATGTTCATATAAAAGTAAAATTTGTAGACGATCTTTCTATGATATCCATTATAAACGAATAAATGGAGAGTTACATTGAAAAGTAATCATATGTACATGTATCTTGGGGTGTCAATGAACTGATTAGATTTTGGGGTCATGGGGTCAAAGGTAAAAGATCACAGGCCTCATACAGAGATTGATGGGTGTAATAATGTTTTAAAATGTAATTCTATTTTTTATAACCTGTGTTAAACTTTCTGATTTTAGTATAACATGCATTGTTTATTGATCTCATCCGGAATATTTTTGTTTCTAGTCCTGAATGGGTTAATAGCTCATAATTTTGTTTTCCATAACTATCTACCATTATGATAGAGATTTTATTTTGATGAATATTTATCTTTGCATAGTTGGCAATTTAGCACATTGAACCCATAAACTTGGTTCATAAAAAATTGTTTTTGAATTGTTATCTTCTTTATTGCGCATCAATTTGCCCTCTGATATTCTAACAATACGTTGGTTTAGAAAGAGAAGGGTGAGCACTAGTAAAGTCACGTTTACAAGTACTTTTGGAGATAATCATGGTTTAGGATTTGGAGCATTGTACGAACCCAATTTATCTCTCTTTTATTTATGATAAATATTCCCAAGATTATAAATTATTATCTGAAAATCTAGCATCACATAGAGATATCAGCATCAGGCCTACAAAATGGTATGTAGAACACAATGAAGGCAAAAATCAACTTCTCACTTTCGACGAATCGTGTTTGGCCAAATTTAAAGGTAATATTTGTTGCAATTTTTGTGGTTCAGATTTATTGCGAATAATTTGATCTCAAAGCTTATGACCTTTATCTCTTCAGTTAGTTTGAAGAAGAGAAATGTGGAAAACTTGTTAGAATCTCAGTTTTCAGAATAAGAAGCAAAATCAGTAAAAATGTTAGCAAAAACAGTCAATAACCAGTTATTTGTAGCTCAGTAAAAAAGTAACAAGTATAGAGACCTAATCCGAAACTAAAAACATGCCTTTTAATCTATTAGATTAAAAGGCATGTTTTTAGTTTCGGATTAGGTCTCTATACTTGTTACTTTTTAAAAGGTCAATAACCAGTCTCGCCAGCTCAATAAAAAAGTAAAGAAACCTATTAAATCCGAAACTAAAAAACTTGCTAACAAGCCAAAACTTAAACAACAGCACACATTTAAAGAGTTCAAGGAAGGTTCAAAGCAGATCATATATTTTTCAATACCAGCACTTGCCCGCTTGCCCGGGGCAAGTAAAAATTGATGTTAAAAATTTCATTAATGGTCTAGTTTGCTTGCCGGTTCAGGCAACTAAATAATTGTTCAACTACGAGAGAACAATGGAATTTCATATAGATGCGTAAATTTCATCTAGAAGTAAGAGGGCAAGTAAATTTGTATGGGGGCAAGTCAAATTGCAATATATTTAAATGATTTTACTTGCCCGAACTAGCCAGTAATAAAAAAAAGTTAGTGTGGAGGCTTGGGTTATATTATAAAACTCAAGGTTTCCTGTTGTTGTACTTTGAACTATTGTTGAAGATCAGACAGCTGTGGTCAATAGATCAATGAAATAAAGAAGAAACACATTTTTACTTTCCAGACAACATTTCACTTCAACCCAGTTAATGGCGAAGCAAGGGGGGGGGGGGGCTGTGCCCCCAATAATTTGAAGGGAAAAAAAGAAGAAATATAAGGGGAACATTTTTTTTTAAAACAAAGAAATACAAGGTGTGCCCCCCAAAATGTGTTTGCCCCCCTCCCCCAAATCCATCTGACCATGCCATGCCACTGATGACAAGGAGATGATCTGAAACTCAACTTGCTTTTAATAACCCGTTCAGAACTGGTTCCTGAAATACTCTGGCTGGGGTCTATTGAGAATGCATGTTATACCAATAACAAAATCTTGAACGTACTTGTTAGAAAAATGTGAGTTAACCCATTCACTACATGGGAACCTGCTCTACCAGTTTGAGAAATGCAAAATCTTGTAGTTAGAGGGTTGACGAAAGTTTCTGGTAGTTGCGTCATGCTTTTCCTGAGTGGCTCAAGACCACAAATCCACCTTTACTTTTGACAAAATAAAATATGATGTGCTGACTTGGCAGACCATTAGCAGGGCTTGACATTAGCCCAGCAATGGTCTTGGGTACTGTAGGTATAAATTGATGCCTCTAGGCCAGTAAGAATTTGTATTAAAAAGGGGTCCCAATAATTAACTTTTGCTTTCCAGGGGCTCCAGAACAAAATGATTGTAATGTTTGGACCTTTTTAATACTGATTACCTTTTTTAATAATACACAGTGAAATAAATAAACACTGAAATGAGAATTTCAGATGTCCTCTAGTTATTAAGGAGGACTAACCTACCAAGTACCAAGTTTGTGGCCCAATCAAGCAATGTAGTTTTTCAAACTGATAACTTGTGGCGTAGTGTTAGGTGGAGCATGAGGGGCACGTCCCTCCCACCACCCCCAATAATTTAACAAAATAATTGTAAAAACATAAGCCAGGGGAAATCCTTCATAAAACAAAGAAATACATAGTGTGCCCCACCCCCATTGGTCCGACCATGCTACACCACTGCTGACAATGACAGAGTGAGAAAATCTCTTCAATGTCAAGCCCCATCCATGATTGTAGTCTTGATCAATAAGGTTATCAGTAAGATTTCAAACAGGTAGGTTACAAATACAAAGTAGATTTGGGTCGGTAATTGTTTTGAGCCATACAAAATTAAGGAGAACTTAATTTTCTAACAGGTTTCCTACTAGGTTTCAACTGCTGTAGAGATAATACACAACACACAAGGTTCCCATTACATAGGCAAATGGGTAAAATTAAGTTTTTATGGAGCCTTGCTTTAGAATTTTCCAAAATCTCAATTACATCAAACCCACTTTTTGTTCTAATTTGTTTCTTCTTTTCATTAATTGACTTGACTGCAGGCTTCTCAGGAAGGAGGCGAAGGCCGTTCACACCCCAGGAACGCTTCCCAATCAACACCAAGAAGGCTCACGACCCACACGAGGTAATTATATTCAGTCTTATTCAATTATGGTTTAATTATTCTGTCATATAATATCTGTTTGCAGCCTGAAGGCTGCAATGTACGTGTTATTTGATTAATTTATTTCAACACCTTTTCATAACATGACAATACAATCACATTTAGCAGAAGGGGAATTTTGTGGGGAAAACCTGAAAAGAGAAACCGTTTTGTATTAACCCGTTCCTTTCAAGATTCTGAACTCTCCATAGGCTTTGTACACAGCCCACCCGGTTCCCGTAGCCAAGGGGTTAAGTTTGAGACCTTTGAGGGTTTTGTCAAGATCATTTGGACCGAGAAACTGTGTGGGATTCAGTTGGGCACCTTGCAATTCCATTGAATTGTTTTGATTTTGGCTTAGAAGATGATTGTCTACCACTTTGAATCATTTTAATTTCCAGCTTTTTGTACAACTGAACTGAAGTGGAAATACATGTACAGTCACAGTCAAGCTGAAGGCGGATTTGCAGAGAAGGTCTGGAAGGAGAAAACTCACCGGATCAAGTTTGATACCTAATTTGTTATGAATTCATCATTAGGATCCTAGGAGCCCATTTTCAGAGTTAAATTGTTTTTATTTTATCCTTGTTTTAATACAGTCAACTCTGCCTAAGTCGAATCTCTTGGACTGAAGAAATACATTGTAGCTTTAACTTAGACAAAATTCGACTTATGAGGGGTTAAAAACAATAGAATATAAAGAGAAGAGGACTTTAATAGACCTTCGACTTAGGCGATTATTCGACTTATGCGACTTCGACTGAGGTAGAGTTGACTGTAGTTATATATTTCCAGCTTAGTGTGCCACTGAACGAGTGGCAATACAATCACAGTCAAGCTGAAGAGGGTTTGGTGTAGAAGGTCTGGAAGAAGAAGGCTCGCTGGATCAAGTTCTAAATCTTGCAATTCAATTAGATTGCTTTATTTATTCAATTTTCAGTTTTAAGATATTTTTCTTTTTTTCCCCCTCCAGCTTTTTGTGCAGCTGAACGAGTGGCAATACAATCACACCCAGGCGGAGGAGGGCTTCGTGGAGAAGGTCTGGAAGGAGAAGGCTCGCTGGATCAAGTTCTAAATCTTACAATTCAATTAGATTGCTTTATTTATTCAATTTTCCAGTTTTAAGATATTTTTCTTTTTGTCCCCCTCCAGCTTTTTGTGCAGCTGAACGAGTGGCAATACAATCACACCCAGGCGGAGGAGGGCTTCGTGGAGAAGGTCTGGAAGGAGAAGGCTCGCTAGATCAAGTTTGATACCTAATTTGTTATGAATGCATCTTTTGCAAAATTTGTTTTCAACCTAAAGAGGGTTAAATTGTTTTGTTTTATCCTTCCAGCTTTTTGTGCAGCTGAACGAGTGGCAATACAATCACACCCAGGCGGAGGAGGGCTTCGTGGAGAAGGTCTGGAAGGAGAGGGCTCGCTGGATCAAGTTCGAGGAAGACTGGGAGGAGGGGGCGGAGAGATGGGGCAAACCTCACGTAGCCTCGCTGACTTTCAACAGTCTACCGCAACTCAGGAAAGGGCTAGAAAATGGTCAGTATTTAGAGTATGGGCTTGCCCTTTTACTTTGACGTGGGTGCCAATGACCATCAGAAATTTGATTTGGCTAAGTATACAAACTAAGTATTTGATCTACAACCCACACGTCTATGGTTGGTGTCTATCTGATGTGTCATTTTGGCAACCTGACAGAAAACTTAAGAGAGAGCCCCTTTTCAAATTTAATGTAGGCTTTTCCTCATAAAAATGATGGTCATATTGGTAATCTAATACAAAAGAAATCTTTAGATAAGATGCACTGAAGGACAATTTCAAGTTTGTTTTCCTGTCGCTAGATCGTTGTTTAATATTGTTTGGTTTGATTTCAGGTCTGATGTTACTAGACTGCAAGCATACGTCTCTCCAAGCAATCTTCGACTCCATCATTGAAAAACTGGAGGAGGAGCACGACATGAGCAGGAATGACCGCATGCTGATCTCTAAGATGCTCAGGGCCAGTGCACGAAGGTATGAAATATTTATAATTGATTAGAAGATAACTAACTAATTACTTTGGAAACATGAGATGTGGAAAATACCATATTGCACTCTATATGATAGGGTGATTGGAGCAGAAATGACCGAATGCTCATCTCCAAAATGCTCAAGTGAGGATACAACATATATTAACCCGTTCAGGACTGGTCCCAAAAATATTCATGCTTTGGTCTATGGAGAATACATGTTGTAGCAAAGTCAGTCCGTCCTTAACGTTTTAAATACTATTAAATCGGTCTTAAAAGGACCATCATTTATTTGTATTTATATTATTATCATAATTTATTATCATTCATCACTATCATTGTAATTATGATTAAATATTGATTTCTTAATTGACTCTGTGCTGTAGTGTTCCGACAGAGGAGCTGCCCAGTAGCCGGGTGCGTGCTTCGTTGCGACGCCTGTCGACATTTGCCGACTTTGGCCACAGTCACAGGGGGTCCATGCAGCTACCGAACGCCGCCAACAACACCTCGCACATGCCGACCAGTCGGTCTTTGACCGCTATGGACGGTACGACGACGCATACAAATGGAAATGGAGTAAGTCAGACCTACATTTTGCCTGTTTAAAGGGATCTGGTAACTTTGTTGACATGTGCAAAAAGTGATGAATGGTTGATGCAATGTATATTATTGTTATCTGATATGTCCACAGGGTATTGTGTGAACATTTCAAGTCAAATGGACATTGCATGGCCAAGTAATGAGCGAAAATGCAAAGTGATATTCAATAACTCACTGCACTCACTTTGTACACATAAGAAAAACTCGCCCAGAGTTTTTCTTATCTGAATACTTCGATCGTACATATCTTTGTAACGAAAGGGAAATTTGAAAAACCGAAACCTGTCCCATGATTTTATTGTTAATACGAATACAACAAGGTATGAGGGAACCGCTAGAATGAAAAATTTATTTTGAGGATTTGGACAATGTTACTAAGTCCCTTTAAAGTGATCCAATGTACTTTGTCAATTTGAAGAAAAATCACTTGAGCTTCTTAATTCCTCCGATACCTTGTTGTTTGGCTTATTATGGAGATATGTATGATTCAATTGAAAAGTGTTCTGGAACACTTTTCTAATGTATGCCGTCAACAACACCTCGCACATGCCGACCAGTCGGTCTTTGACCGCTATGGACGGTACGATTCATACGAATGGAAATGGAGTTAGACCTACATTTTGCCTGTTTAACCCAAACAAGAATTATTGATCAGTTTGTTATAATAATGTTATACATTCTCCTTATTAGACCATAGCCAAAATGAGTTAAGATTATGATAGTGATGACGGTTTAGGTTATAATATTGGTTATAGTGATGTTAGTGATTAGGATATGGATGATGATGATTATGATGATAAGAATAATGATGGGGATGAGGAAATGGGTGATGTTGATTATTGTTGTGGTGGTGGTGTTGATGATGATGATGATGATGAGGGTGATGATGTTGATGATGAGGATGACGGGGATGATGATAATATTATCAAGGGCGACTTGTTAATGATTAAGTTGAGGATGGAAATGCTGATGTAGAACTGCTTCAAAATCAAGTAAATTTACTCTCATCCTCTACATAACTGAATAAACTTTTAAAAAACATCAAATTCCCCTCTTTTTCACTCAAACAAAGTTTGCAGACATTGAAACCAAGATTGCTCCAATCCAGCCGTTGAAGCATCTCGACGGCAGCTCACGCAAGTCGATCGACTCGCGTAAGTCATTCGACTCACGCAAGTCCCTCGACCCGTCAGCCGCCGGTGGCCTTACACTCCAGCGCAGCCCGTCGGCGGTTGCGCTCAACACTCCTCAAGCGCAGCACGGCATCATGCGCAAGATACCCGCCGACTCAGAGGGCGCCCTAGTTTTAGTTGCGAAGGAGGAGTACCTGGAGACGCCGTACATGGTGCTGGTGCGGATGGATGATGCTTGTCTCTTTGAGAACTTTCTGGAAGTGCCGATCCCGATCAGGTGGGTTACAAAAATCCTCCTATATGTGGATGTGACATTTGTTGTGGTGGTGGTGGTGCTATTGGTGTTGTTGGGTTGGTGCTATTGGTGTTGTAGGTATTGATATTGGTGAGAGTGTTTGTGTTATTGGTAAGAGTCATTGTGTAAGGTGTGGTAATAATGTTGCTGTTGGTGTTGGTGGTGAAGTTGTTGGTGTTGGTGGTGGTGATGTTGTTTTGTTGGGTTTGTATGCAATAATTGGTGCTGGTAAGGATGGATGATGCTTGTCTCTTTGAGAACTTTCTGGAAGTGCCGATACCGATCAGGTGGGTGGCATAAGTTGTCCTTAATTATGATTAACTCCTAGATTGCCAGGGATATAGCGCAGCTCAATGGAATTTATGTATATTGTGACATTGGCACTCAAGGTGTTAGTTCTACCTTCTATGCCAAGAGATGGCAGCCTGGGTTTTGTTCCCACTCACCTCGGTGCATGCGGACACGTAGCACATTGGACAAGCTTCATTCAGTCAGTAGAATTTTGATGATGGTGTTGATATATCGTCATTTGTGGTGATTGTTTTTGTTGATTACATTTCTGTGAAAATGCCTGTTGTATCGGCAAGTATTAAAGGGTAAATATATCAAAGAAACTCTTGTATCATGATGCTTTCCCCTGTGTCTTTAGATACATCTTTCTTGTCGCGGGGCCTCCAATGCCCACGCTGGAGTACCACGAAGTCGGTCGTGCTCTCGCGACACTCTTCTCCGACGAGGTCTTCCGAAACATCGCGTACGCCGCCTTGGACCGGCGGGACATTCTCGTTGGCATCAACGAGTTTCTCAACGACACGATGGTGCTTCCGCCGGGCGAGTGGGATCGCGAGCTCCTCCTGCCGATCACAAGGCTCCAGAAACGAGAGCAGGAGAAGGTGAAGATGAGGAGGAAGACACTGCATCTGATGGAGGAGGATACGAAAGGTGAGTTGAATCACTCATACAGACATTACAATACTGTACTACGCACTCTGCAGTGCATTGACAATGCATGGGTGCCGGTACTCAGAGCAACCGTCACCCATGCATTATTGTATACATTGCATGCTCCAATGATATTGTGTGTAATGCGTGTAAATGGTCATACCATCGTATGACCATTTACAAAGTAGATGAGAGTTGAAGGTTGTTTCAGATTCGTAGCGCAGGGTGCGAAAGATATGCGATCAGTGTTATGCCTTCAATAGGGGATATGCACGTTTAGTATGTATGTGTGTCCCCAGTTTGCCAGTGTGTATACAGGCAGATAACAAATATACTTGGGTCTATGGAAAATACATGTGTTAGCAAAATCAGTCAGTCCTGAACAGGTAAGGACTATCCCTGAAGCACTCTATGGGGCTGTTCAGAAATTGGGGACATGCCCCTGTTTCATTTGTATCCCAGATTGAAGGTTCTTTATACAAAAACACACGCAAAAAAAAACTTCCTTTACAAAGGAATCCCTTCCAAATCGATGCCTATACTTTTAATTGCACAGTTATTATTGTTGTTTTTTCTTGTTCCATGTTTCCTTTCGCCTTTTTTTCTGCTACAAAACCTGCTACTGCTGCTACAAAACCTGCTACCTAAGCTGTTGTATGTAAAAGGAAGGCAATGGCCCGATTCACAAAGTAGGTTTGTAGGAGGTTTGTACAAACCATGGTTTGACCAAGGTTTACATCTATGGAATGCCATTTGTAATCTGATGGAGATGGAATGTAAACTCCATGTTGATTTACAATTTACGGTATGCGAGCAGCATTCCATAGATGTAAACCATCGTCAAACCATGGTTTGTACAAACCTCCGTCAAACCATGGTTTGTACAAACCTCCTTTGTGAATACGGGCCAATAGGTTTGCCTATATATTCATGCTTTATTTTGTTGTCTTATTTCATATTGACTTGCAGATTAGGTGCAAGACTTTTGGCAGCTTGCAAAAAAAAAAAACATTCCAGCTTTCTGCTGCACCAGTATTAAAATGAAATTGGTCCTTAATTTTGCTTTATAAAAATCCTTCTTGCATCGTTAATAATTCTATAAAGGGGTTTGCCATTGTAGCATTTTCCTCTAGATCTGCTAACAATTTGTCTAAAAAAAGTCTCTTGTTTTTAAACCTGTTTAGGACTAGGATAAGACATTACTTGGGCTGGGGTGTTTGGAGATGGCATGTCATGCCAAAATCGAATAGTCCTGGGGGGTGTTGCACAAAGATCCTAAGTTGAACTTATCTCTAAGTTGGACTTTAAAAGTATGGAGAGCCATTAGTTTCTTTGAAAAATTGTTTTAAAAAATCCTTTTTCAAAGGCATAAGATGTTTATTTAAATCATTAATATTTTCTATTATCAAGGAGATTCCATGTTTTGATGTAAAATTTATGACAGTCTCAAACACTTGCATTCTTGGTTTTGAATATATTTTATTCTAAGGCTACACATGACTTTCCATAATAGATAAGTCCAACTTAGAGTTAAGTTCAACTTGGGATCTTTGTGAAACACCCCCCAGAACAGATTAACATTCAAGACACTTTGGATCTGGAAAATGTCTCATTCTACGTACAATAGAAAACTTTCAGTGGATATCTAGCTATTTTGCATTTCAATTGTCATGCTCTTTCTTGTTTTAATGCTATTTTGTTGACATACTGCAGGGCTATTAAAGTAGCTTCTTTCTGTTGTATAGCCCTATTGGGCAAGAAAAATCAACATTTATCAAGTTTTGGTTGCCCAAAACAAATTTGGTTACTTAGTAATGCCCGGCGCAGACAGAGCCGACTCGACCCGATCCGACTGGTTTTCAGCCTGATAAACTCAGTATGCGCTGCCTCAGGACTCCGGTTTTGCCAGTCAAGTGCCAGTCAGAGGTCATTCGAGGCCGATTCAACACGTGGGTTCGGCTCCGACTTAGCGAAACTGACTCTAGCCTGACTGAATACCAGTCGGATCGGGTCGAGTCGCCTCTGTCTGCGCCAGTCTTAAGGCAAGGAAAATGTGGCTTTAATTAAAGTGATCCTTTAACTTTGTAGGATTTTTCCTAGGTGATATTTGAGACTTCAGTCATATACCAATATCATTGAAAGATTCTTCTGAATGATGTTTGATATTTCTATATATTTATTTATGAAAATAACAATGTTTACCTAGTAAACAAATTGAAAATTGATGTCATATTTTATCCCGATCGTTTGTGCAAAGTATTCGAATGTGGATACTATGGACAATCTAATTGTCCAAAATTGGATACGACTTTGAATACAATCGCAAAGCGTTCCAGAACACTTTCAAATTCCAATTTAAATATTTCCATAATAAGGAAGACATTTGAAAAATCAAAACCCACTTCATTCTTCCGTTACCATAAGCCAAACAACAAGATACCAGAGAAGTGTGAAAGCTCCAAGTAATTTTGGATGAATTTGACAAAGTTAATGGATCACTTTTAATGTTGGTAAGTGCTAACTTCAAGCCCTGCCTGCATATTGTCAATAATTAAATGATCATTTAGAGATGCATGTACCTGCTAAATGTTGTGTAATTGTCTTGTGTAAAATAGTGTATATTTTAAAAGCTATTCCTTTTCTCCCTTTCTCTTCCCCCTTTCGCTCTGCTGTGTTGTGTAGCTAATCGTTACACCATAACCGATCAAGCGCTTGGACATTGGTGTAAATACTTGCTGGATACATTTTTTTTTCTATTTTTTTTTCTTCACCGAAACATTCATCTTCATTCTTATGTTCACATACAATACTAATTGACCATTTTTCTAGCACATTCACATCAATTGATGATATCTATGAACAAATATACTTATTTAATTATGGTTAATTTCTTTTATTTCCTATTGTGTTGTGTAGCTAACCGTTCCACCATAACCGATCAAGCGCTTGGACATTGGTGTAAATACTTGCTGGATACATTTTTTGTTCTATTTTTTTTTCTTCACCGAAACATTCATCTTCATTCTTATGTTCACATACAATACTAATAGACCAGTTTTCTAGCACATTCAAATCAATCTATGACATCTATGAAATATATACTTATAATCATGGTTAATTTCTTCTAGTTCCTATTTATTTCTGCGCTTTATCTCCTTATTTTACTTCTATTTCTATTTACACCCTTTCTTTGTTCACATTGATCTACAATTATATTACTATCACTATTTATTACACTTCTACTTCAATGTTAACAGCACTACTGAAATCTTTAACCTGATAAATGTATGCTACTAACTAATTTTCCTTAGCATACATGTAATAAAAACATAATCAATTTGAAAGTTGCAACTAATATGTATTTGCATGAGAACTTAAAGGGATCTTGTAACATTGTCAAAATCCTCAAAATCCAATTGGAATTCTAGCCGTTCCCTCATACCTTGTATTTGTATTAACAATATAATTAAAGCATGGGACACATTTTTATTTGAAGAATTTCCCTTTAGTTCAAAAGATATTTACGATTGAAGTGTTTAGATGTTAAACTATCCACTGGATAGTCGTAAGTGTGTACAATGTCAGTGCAATGAGTCAGTGAGTATCACTTTGCATTTTTGCTCATTACTCGGCCATTAAACGTCCATTTAACTTAACATTTTCACACAATACCCAGTGGACATATCACATAACAACAATATTCATTGTACCAACCATTCATCACTTTTTGCACATGTCAACAAAGTTACTGGATCCTTTTAATACCATTTATTGATATCTTATTGGATATTGGATTTTCGGATAATTAATTTTAACATCGCTGTTGTGTATCATTTGTGTATAATAATGCAATTTTTGCAACCATATGTTCAATTTTTTTTTTTTTTTTTATAGAAGTTACTTTATTTAATAAATGTACACTGGATTACATGAACATGTATTTTGCAAGTTGAAATATTGTGATGCCAAAACTGAAAGAGAGCTGAAATTCTTACGTTGTGAAGGTGATTTTTGTTCGTGGTTTAGTCTGACAATGACCTGATTATGCCAGAATACAACACGGTTTTGCCTAAAAAAATATGTTTATTTGCCCTATAATGGTATGATTTTGCTTGATATGACATGGTTAATTTGCCCAATTGGAGGCACTTATTGCCATTTTCTAAACTCTGTGGGGGAACGCAGTTCCCTAGCCCCCAACCCCTTCTCCGCCTTGTCGCCTATGGTAGTCCTCAAAATATATGTTTCACTAATTGTATCATTTGATTTAATTTTCAGCGTTAAAAGAGCTGCTGAAAGAGGAGAAGATCCAGGGGGACCCCCTGCGGAGAACCGGATGCATCTTTGGCGGTCTGTTCCGCGACATCAGGAGGCGCTACCCACACTACCTCTCTGACATCTACGACTCCTTCAACATTACCTGTCTTGCTGCCTTTGTCTTCCTCTACTTTGCCTGTGTGTCTCCCGCCATCACGTTTGGCGGTATCCTAAGTAAGCATTTTAAAATTTTGTTTATTTTTTTATTTCCACAAATGGGTGGGCAGAGCTGCCAACCATTACGTTTTTGTCGTAATTGTTACGTTTTTTCAATGTAATTACGGCAGTACGATTTTAAAAAGTTAAATTAGGTTTTTCTAAAAAAACAAAACTTTTTAAAATTTATTTATTTCAAACACTCTAATATGTAATATGCACGTTATGAGCACCAGTACTGACCCTGTTCAAACCTGTTCGGAGAATCTTCAATTGATCGTCCATTTTTGTGCGCGAACTGGATGGGTGTCTCTGAGATGATGGTCTCTACCTCACTCAATTGCATCATCCTCTCTGCCCTTACCTTTTCTTGTGTATTTTCGAGATTTCTACCCTTTGTTGGATTACCCAAACCTTAGAATTTGATGAAGTAAGAGCCTAACTTTAAATCCTAGCACGATCTTCATCAGGGCAGATGTGACAATTACTGACAATTACTACATGTAAACTATGGACTATGAAGACATATGCACACATATGCGGACATGGGGAAAAGGAAGTGGAGACACCAAACAATGGAAACAACAGTAATGGGAGTGCTAATCAAACTAGGCTGCGACTGAAGAGAATAAGGTCAACTAATAGTTCGGTTTTCTCACAATTTCAGGCGAGTTTACCCATGGGTGGATGGGTGTCTCTAAGATAATGGTGTCTACCTCGCTCAACGGCATCATCTTCTCCCTCTCTTCTTACCTTGTTGCCATAGAGACTTATATCCTGTTATTAAAGTACCCAAACCTTATACAGGGTGGCCCCAAAAAACGGAATGGTGTCACTCCCAGCGCTCTAAAACAAAACTAGACAACCAAAATGACTGTTCTAGGGTAATGATTTTCATTGGAAAAGACGCCCTATCCGAAGGACATAATCATTGTATCCCCCGAACCACTTCGGGGGATACTATGGATTTGGCCTCGTCGCGCCACCGCCGCCGCCGCCGCCGCGTCCGCCGCAGAGATTTTCTTGTGAACGCTCTACAGGTCCGAGTTCTTGTCCGATCATTTTCTAATTTGGTATGAAGGTGTATTAAGGAAAGAGGATGAAGCCTATTGATTTTGGTGTGGGGCGGAGTCCTGGTTGCCATGGTAACCATGATATAAAGAAATAGTTAAGATTACCTTGTGAACGCTCTACAGGTCCGAGTTCTTGTCCGATCATTTTTTAATTTGGTATGAAGGTGTATTAAGGAAAGAGGATGAAGCCTATTGATTTTGGTGTGGGGCGGAGTCCTGGTTGCCATGGTAACCATGATATAAAGAAATAGTTAAGATTACCTTGTGAATGCTCTACAGGTCCGAGTTCTTGTCCGATCATTTTCTAATTTGGTATGAAGGTGTATTAAGGAAAGAGGATGAAGCCTATTGATTTTGGTGTGGGGCGGAGTCCTGGTTGCCATGGTAACCATGATATAAAGAAATAGTTAAGATTACCTTGTGAACGCTCTACAGGTCCGAGTTCTTGTCCGATCATTTTCTAATTTGGTATGAAGGTGTATTAAGGAAAGAGGATGAAGCCTATTGATTTTGGTGTGGGGCGGAGCCCTGGTTGCCATGGTAACCATGATATAAAGAAATAGTTAAGATTACCTTGTGAACGCTCTACAGGTCCGAGTTCTTGTCCGATCATTTTCTAATTTGGTATGAAGGTGTATTAAGGAAAGAGGATGAAGCCTATTGATTTTGGTGTGGGGCGCGGTCCTGGTTGCCATGGTAACCATGATATAAATAAATAGTTAATATTACCTTGTGAACGCTCTACAGGTCCGAGTTCTTGTCTGATCATTTTCTAATTTGGTATGAAGGTGTCTTAAGGAAAGAGGATGAAGCCTTTAGATTTTGGTGTGGGGCGGAGTCCTGGTTGCCATGGTAACCATGATATAAAGAAATAGTTAAGATTACCTTGTGAACGCTCTACAGGTCCGAGTTCTTGTCCGATCATTTTCTAATTTGGTATGAAGGTGTCTTAAGGAAAGAGGATGAAGCCTATTGATTTTGGTGTGGGGCGGAGTCCTGGTTGCCATGGTAACCATGATATAAAGAAATAGTTAAGATTACCTTGTGAACGCTCTACAGGTCCGAGTTCTTGTCCGATCATTTTCTAATTTGGTATGAAGGTGTATTAAGGAAAGAGGATGAAGCCTTTTGATTTTGGTGTGGGGCGGAGTCCTGGTTGCCATGGTAACCATGATATAAAGAAATAGTTAAGATTACCTTGTGAACGCTCTATAGATCCGAGTTCTTGTCTGATCATTTTCTAATTCGGTATGAAGGTGTATTAAAGAAAGAGGATGAAGCCTATTGATTTTGGTGTACAGCGCGCGAGTTCTTGCCCAAAGGCTACTGCCAGCCTAGTAGAACAACGTACACCACCAAACTTGTTCAGTTCACAATATTACAACCCACAAAAGTGCAATGCAATTGGTTCGGGGGATACATGTGCTCGGCTGCGCGACCTGCCGAGCGCGCAATTTCTAGTTTTGTTACTCTATTTTGGGAAGTGCCCCATTCCGTTTTTTGGGGCCACCCTGTATAGTGTTTTAACATTATAATAAGAGAGATAAGGTGAAATCAAATTTCTGTTTTCTTACAATTTCAGGTGAGTTCACCCATGGGTGGATGGGTGATGATGGTCTCTACCTCACTCAACGGCATCATCTTTTCCCTCTCTTCTTACCCAAAACGTATATGTTAAGTTTAGTGTTTTAACATTATAATAAGAGAGATATGATCAAATAAAAGTTCTGTTTTCTCACCATTCCAGGCGAGTTCACCCATGGGTGGTTAGGTGTCTCGGAGATGATGGTCTCTACCTCGCTCAACGGCATCATCTTCTCCATGTGTCCTTTCCTTTATCATTGTATATTAGAGATCTTTAACTTGCTGTTATACCCAAACCTAATAGAATTTGATGAAAGTGTCTTCAGGTTATTTTTTTGAACAATAATATGGTCAAATAAAAGTTAACTGTTGTTAATACGATTCCAGGCGAGTTCACCCATGGGTGGATAGGTGTCTCATCTTTTCCATTTCTTGTTGCTGTAGAGACTTACATTATATCCTGTTATTAAAGTACCCAAACCTTATATGTTAAGTTTAGTGTTTTAACATTATAATAAGAGAGATATGGTCAAATAAAAGTTCTGTTTTCTCACAATTTCAGGCGAGTTCACCAATGGATGGATGGGCGTCTCGGAGATGATGGTCTCTACCTCACTCAACGGCATCATCTTCTCCCTCTTCTCGGGCCAACCCCTCATCATCATTGGACCAACGGGACCGGTGCTAGTCTTTGAAGAACATCTCATGTTGGTGAGTGGCTTTTAATAATAATTATAATAATAATCCTTTCTTATAAAGTGCAATCTTACAAAAAAGTCTCAGTGCGCATAACTATATACAAGGGAAAAAAAGGGAAATAGAAGAGCATTTGAGCAAAAATTAAATAATTAAAACTTAACAAACAGAAAGGCTTTCAAACTAGCTGGAAATTGATGCTCTGTATCAGATTGTCTAATATTGAAAGGAAGTGTTACCTATCAATCCCTTGCCTACGGGAACTAGGCTGGTTATATGTGACCTTACACCACAAAACGACCAATAAGTCTGGAAAACATTTGGTATAATTGTTAAGTCTTTGAAGAACATCTTATGTTGGTAAGTAGATTTAACTATTAACCCCTGGCCTACTGGAACTGGGCTTGTTGTGTATAAGGTCTATGGGGATTTCAGAATCTGGAAGGGAACGGGTTAAATCAAATTTTGTATTAGATGCTTGAACAATTGGTATAATTGTTTAGTCTTTGAAAAACATCTCATGTTAGTGAGTGGTGTTCCCTATTAAATCAAAATTCTGTATGATTTTGGTTGAGAAAGGAAAGGATGCTATATTTATATATGTTGTGCTTTCGGAGATAATCATGTTTAAGTTCGGGAGCCCTATAGAAACTAAACATAGCTCTCTTTTATGATTGATGAATATTCTCCAAATTTAGACAACTATTATCTGAAAATTGTGCATAATGTATTGCGTAACTCAATTTAACGAAGAAAAAAAACTTTTTTTATGCTCTATTTCTTTTTTAATGTCAAAACTAGTTTTGTAACCAGATGGAGTTAGAGCTGCTTCCGTTCAGGGCGTGGATAGGTATATGGACATTCCTCATAGCAACTATCTGCGTCGCCGTAGAGGGCAGTGTTCTCGTCCGTCACTTCACCCGATTTACGGAGGAGATCTTTGCGCTGCTCATATCCATCATCTTCATCTATGAAACTTTCAAGGGACTGAAATATGTAAGCTCCATTTTCATCCTTATGAATTAACAATAATTTGTTTGTATAATCGCCAGCCTTTAATAGGTGACCTCAATTTTCATCCCTTTTATGAATTAATAACGACTATAATTGCTTGAAATAGGTGACCTCGATTTTCATCCTTTTTTATGAATAAATGATAACGTTTATAATCGCCTAACTGAAATATGCGAGCTCCATTTTCATCCTTTTTATGAATTAATAATATCAATTGTAATCGCCAGAAATATGTGAGCTCCATTTTTATCCTTTTTATGAAATAATAATATCAATTGTAATCGCCTGAAATACAATGTATGTGAGCTTCATTTTCATCATTTTGAATAGGTGACTTCAGATTTGTTCTGTTTTTTTAATCAATAGTACTGATTATGATTGTCTAAAATACAGATGACCTAAATTTTCATTCTTTTAATGAATAAATAATAACAATTAAAATTGCCAAAAAATTGAAAAATGTGTGAGCCCAAATTTCATCCTTTTATGAACTTATTTGATGTTCTTCGTATCATTATTCTCTTTTTGTCTCTTTTTGCCGATAACAGGTAGCGTGTCAAAACCCGTTCCAGGATGATTACTGCTACCGGGATCTCTACAACACATCACATCCCTATTCATCATCATCTTCCCCCGTACTAATGCATCTCAACTCCACGGCGCACGACATCTACTCGTCACCGACGGAGACCGCTCACGTCGTCTCGACCATGGATCCAACGATACTACCGAGCGTGAGCGCGGCGGGATCGAGCATCACGAGTATAGCATCGTCGTCGCCGATATCGGGCTATGTGACTTACTTTGACGTTATTACGAACAGTTCGGGGCATTACGGCAAGGACGATGGTCATTATGCCAAAGGGAAGAAGAAGAAGTGTTACGTTCCGGACGGATGGGATCCCAAGCCGAACACGACTCTCATGTCGATAATATTGACTTTCGGGACGTTCTTCATTTCGTTCTTTATCCGCCAGTTCAGGAATAGCCGCTTTCTGGGGAGAACGGTGAGTTTCATTTTTTGTTTCCCTTCTTATTACGACAAGTTTATTTCCAAAATTTGAAACAAAATGTGAAATTTGAGGAATCATTCCACTTCTTGGGAGAACCATGAGTGAATTATAAGTCTTTTTTTTTATTACAAACATTTTATTTCCAAATTTGAATCATAAAATGCAAAATTATATAATATATTCCTAGATTGGACAGTATAAAGTGACAATTCAGATTGTTTTTAGTTGATGAAATTTTCTGTCAGAAATAAGCAAAGTTTACCAGGCTTAACCAATCATGTCTGATTTGGCCACTACAATTTAGCTTCGGGCTAACCATATATCATCAGCGCCTAATTTTACTTAGCCAAATGAACATCAAAATAACAGAACTGATAATGTTTTTTTTTGTTTGGTGCCATAAGATTCAGATTTTGGGTCACTGAATTTGTTTTACTTGCCTGGCTGCCAGTGAGCCAAATGGATTTGATTTTTATTCTCAACGATTTTCATTTATTCTTTCCACAGTCGAGAAGAGCATTTGGTGACATTGGTATCGCCATAGCAATTGCAATCATGGTTACGATATCATACTTCACAAAGAACGTCTACCTCCAGGTGAGAAGCTGTGATATTCTAGTAGTCTCTGCTTAATTAGCATGGGCGCTATAATATGGCTGCCATTGACTAGTATGCTCCCCGGGGAGTTGAGATGGTGCGCAAGATAATTGTGCGGGTTTGAACTGTACCAGTAACGACCAGGGTAATAATACAAGCGATAGATATAATAGAGACGTAGACGTGCATCTGCAATGTGATATCCGCTATATAAAAACTGTGTATTATTATTATTATTATTAGGCATTTGTGAGGTATTTTCGACCCCTTTAACCCCTTAACTCTAGGAACCACGTGGGTTGTCTATGGAGATTTCAGAATCTTGAAGGGAATGGGTTAATAGTTGCACCTGATTAAGTGGTGGTCAGCTACCATGAGATTAACAAAAGATGAAAGTACAAAAAGAACATCCACACAAAAGCATGCCGTGCATACCTCCATGCAATAGCTTAGACAGTGCTTTTCTTCTGACATAGCAACAGCTATTGTAATTGAAGTTGTGTGAGTTGGTATTCTATTCAACCGTGTGATGCTATTGTGATTAGGCTAATCACAATAGCATGGTAGCTGACCAGTGATTGACAAATGATGTCACTGCAGGTCAACAACAGAATTTGCTCTGGAGGGTTTTTTAGGAGGTGGGGCTTAGCAACATGAAGACAAATAAATGATAAAATGTTAAAAATATACAAAACATATTTGGGTCAAACCGTTTACAAATATTGAATGTGTACACTAATACAGATGAACAGAGGTCAACATGCATTTGGGTTGCAGGGCCCCTTTAAGAAACTGTTTTGGTCAAATCCTACCCCTTTAATAGTACCCCACTAAGCATAGACCACTGTAATGATGATAATGAAAGTGTGGGTGTCGTGGTATGTTGGTTGGGCCTCCGCCTTTCAATGCAGAGGTTGTGGTTTCAATGCCTGACACAGTATGAGTGGCCTTTATCAAGGCACTAAGCCCTCAGCTGCTGTAATCCAAGTCTGTAAATGTCTACTCAGTAGGCGTGAAGAGTGCTTTTCTTTCAGGAGGCCAAAATGACACATCAGATACAATCCCACCATTCTGTAGATCCTTTTTCGTTGGTGGCAAATAAAAGAGTTTCTAGTGGTCAAATTAAATTTCTGGTGGCCATTGGCACTCGGGCCACCACTAAGGGCAATCTGTGGTGTGTGAAAAGCATGTGCACCTTTATCGGGTAGCTTGGCTAGAATGCTCCAAATGGAGTTGATAATGTGCATGTCACTTGCTGAGATATCGTGAGTCTGTAGTTGATAAGCAAGGTACTGATGTGGTTGTGAAGTGCTTACAGACAATGATAAATCATACTAGGCTCAATATAAGTCAAAATCAATACTATTATGAATGATGTTGATGTTAAAGGTGATGATGTTTATCCTTAAACAGCTGGGCGATGATAATGAAAAAGCGCCCTGCCCTCTAAACCAAAACTGTACTATCCCTTTAACATTTTTGTTCTTTTCCTTTTACAGAAACTCAGTATCGGAAACGGTTTCGTTCCAACGGATCCAAAGAAGCGAGGCTGGGTCATCAACCCGATGGGCCTGGCTCAAGATATGCCTTTGATAGCCATTATGGGTGCCAGCGTACCTGCATTCCTCGTTTTTATTCTGCTCTACATGGAGACGTTGTTGACAGGGTATGTTATTAAAAAGTTGGATTATAAAAATAAAAAATTTGCAAAAGGGTCTTTATTACATCAGACCTGAAGAGAAAAAAGTTTGTATTTTAAGTCTTTATTCTCCTCTCCACATCTGGTCTTTTTGCATAATTGGATATTCCCTGTCACAGGAGAAAAAAACACTGGCTTCCGTCTCGAACTCTTCATAATGGGTTCGCTAACGGCCATCTCCGGTCTGCTTGGGTTGCCATGGATATTAATTGGCACAATTTGAACAGAATTGATGTACAATTTAATAATCTATACTATCTTTTTCTCCCTCTAGCATGATCGTGAATGACATAAAGCACAAACTGAAAAAGGGAACTGGCTTCCACCTAGATTTCAACATCATGTGTTCGATAACGATGATCTCTTGTTTTCTCGGGTTGCCATGGATATTTGCTGGCACAGTTTGAAGAAAAAAGTATTGATATACTTAATTATGAATTCCCTCTTTGTTTCTGTTTTATCTTCTAGGGTGATCGTGAACAAGAAAGAGCACAAACTCAAGAAGGGAACTGGCTTCCATCTCGATCTCTTCATCATGGGTTCGCTAACGGCTATATCTGGCCTCCTCGGGTTGCCTTGGATGTGTGCGGCTACGGTGCGGACAGTGTCGCACGTGGCCAGTCTGAGCGTGATGTCGAGGACAGACGCTCCGGGAGTCAAACCGCGACTCGACCACATCAAGGACCAGCGCATGACAAACTTCTTTGTCAGCTTAGCCATAGGTAGGTCTGCAGCTACTTGGCAGTATAAATTTCAACTAATGGGATCTAGTAATATTGTCCAAATCCACAAAACTCACTTAGAACTCCAGCGGATTACGCATACCCTTTTGTGTCTGTATTACCAATAGATACATGGACAAGTTTTGTTTTTTCTGAATTTCACTTTTGTTATCAAGATAGTTGTGATAGACGAGTCTGGATGAGAAAGTCTCTGGCATTGATTGCACAATATCTTTTGTAATTTTTTACCTACGTATGTCACTGTATATTTCTCCGCTGCTAAGTGAGGTGTCCATTGCCGTACTGCTAGGGTATTGTTAGTAGACTTAGTTCCAAGGTAATCAGCAAGTTGATTGTGGTCGCTAATAGGGTAGAAGAAGAAGAAGGTAACAGAGAATTTGCACAATTTCTTTACTCATATCTTTCCCAGGTCTGTCGCTGTATGTGGCTCCGTTGCTACATTAGGTGCCCATTACCATATTGTTAGGACTTTGTTCGTTACTGAGAGAATTTGTGGTTAATTTCACAATTTCTTTTGCCATTTCTTTCCCAGGTCTGTCGCTGTACATGGCTCCGTTGCTACGTGAGGTGCCCATTGCCGTTCTACTCGGTGTCTTCCTCTACCTCGGGATTTGCTCGCTTAGCGGGGTGCAGATAATTGAACGAATCAAGATATTCTTCATGCCAGGCAAGCATCATCCGGACACTAAGTACAGCAGAATGGTAAGTCACACCCCAAAAGATAATAGAAGATATTTATATAGCGCTTAACTCTTTGGGTGCCAATGTTGCATATGTGCACCTCGCTATACTCATGTGGATGCGTGGATTATCGATTTATGTTTCCCGTTATTGATCTGTATTTTTACTCTCATAAATCTAATCTATTTCATTCTAATTAAATCCATAGGTCAAAGCCTGGAAGATCTACCTCTTTACTTTAATCCAGCTGATTTGTCTAACGGTGGTTTGGATCATCAAGACCTCGATCATCGCCATTTGTTTCCCGTTCTTCTATGTTCTGCCTTGATCTAATCTTATCTAATCTAATCTAATCTAATCTATTTTATTCTAATTTAATCCGTAGGTCAAGGCCTGGAAGATCCACCTCTTCACCTTAATCCAGCTGATTTGTCTAACGGTGGTTTGGATCATCAAGACGTCGATCATCGCCATCTGTTTCCCGTTCTTCTTCATTCTGCTTATCGCCCTTCGTCGCATGCTGAGGTTCGTCTACACGGACGAGGAGCTGGAGGCGGTAAGTAAAAAAAAATTAACGGAAAATTAGTTAATGACTGAAATGAGTGATTGATTAAAATGATCCAGTAACTTTATAAGATAATCCAAAAGACATTTTTGGGACTTCATTCTACACGTCTACACGGACGAGGAGCCTGAGGCGGTAAGAAAAAGAAATCTTCAAACTAGGAATGAATGAAAATGTGTGAATGTCTGAAATTAGTGATTGATTATTAAATGATCTATTATAAACTCTATAAGACATTTCCAAAAATAATAATAATAATATACTTTTATAGCGCATAATATGTAAACATCTCTATGCGCTTTGCAATCAAATTAATTAGCAATTTATTAAAGAAATTGACTACAAAATCTACTTAATAGAGAACAGCATTGTGCATTTAAGGGGAGAGCATAAATGTTTGAGCGTACGTTTGAAATTGTCGACGGATGAGGCATTACTTATGTAGACATATTTAAGACTTAAATCATATACCAATATCACTAATATTTTTCTGAATGATGTGTGATACGTTTCATAGAAAAGAAACAGTTTACCCAAGTGAAAATTGGTATCAGATTTTAATACCTACTTCCCATTGATTTCGACTACAATCAAAAAGTGTTCTGGAACACTTTTTATTCAATCCCAAATATCTTCATAATTAGCGAGATAATGATCTTTGTTAATGTACCCCGATGTATGAATAAAAGTGGATCATCCGAAATGCAATGATTATTTATTTTTATTTTCCTTTTTTGTTTTCTCTTTGCAGCTTGATAGCGAGGAAGCGGAAGAAGAAAGAACCACAGGAGGGGATGAATACCATGCGACCCCCATGCCAGTATAACCCTTCCACATCTACTTACTCAGTGTTTACTGTGTTAACTCAATGGGCATCTTATAACTTAGCACTGAGGGTGTTAAAACTGACACTGGAGTACCAACATAAGCCTACCATCTCTACTTACTCAGTGTTTACTGTGTTAACTCAGTGGGTATCTTACAGCATAGCACTGAGGGTGTTAAAACTGACACTGGAGTACCAACATGAGCCTACCATCTCTACTTACTCAGTGTTTACTGTGTTAACTCAGTGGGTATCTTACAGCATAGCACTGAGGGTGTTAAAGCTGACACAAGAGTACCAACATGCATATAGGCCTTCCATCTCTACTTACTCAGTGTTTACTGTGTTAACTCAGTGGGTATCTTACAGCATAGCACTGAGGGTGTTAAAGCTGACACAAGAGTACCAACATACATATAGGCCTTCCATCTCTACTTACTCAGTGTTTACTGTGTTAACTCAGTGGGCATCTTATAACTTAGCACTGAGTGTGTTACAGCTGATACTTTAATAATCCTTCCAAATCTGCCTACTCACAAGTCTGTGTTAACTCAATGGGCATCTTGTAATGTAGCACTGAGGGTGTTAAATCTGACACTAGAGTACCTACACCTCCCATCTCTACTTACTCGGTGTTTACTGTGTTAACTCAATGGGCATCTTATAACTTAGCACTGAGTGTGTTACAGCTGATACTTAATCCTTCCAAATCTGCCTACTCACAAGTCTGTGTTAACTCAATGAGCATCTTGTAACGTAGCACTGAGGGTGTTAAATCTGACACTAGAGTACCTACACCTTCCATCTCTACTTACTTGGTGTTTACTGTGTTAACTCAATGGGCATCTTATAACTTAGCACTGAATGTGTTACAGCTGATACTTAATCCTTCCAAATCTGCCTACTCACTAGTCTGTGTTAACTCAATGGGCATCTTGTAACGTAGCACCGAGGGTGTTAAATCTGACACTAGAGTACCTACACCTTCCATCTCTACTTACTTGGTTTTTACTGTGTTAACTCAATGGGCATCTTAAAAATTAGCACTGAGGGTGTTAAAGCTGACACTACATGTAGATAGAGTACCCAAGGTGGCGAAGGTGTTAAAGTTGTTACTAGAGTAACCCTTCTATACCTGTGAAGACCTGTGTTAATCCTTCCATAACTGCCTACTTATAATAATATAATTGTAAAGTGCTTAAAGATGATGATCAATCATATTAGGCGCTATATAAATCAAGTTTATTATTATTACTATTATTACTTACTCTTGTTTACCGTGTAAACTCACAGGCATCTCTTACAGCATAGCACTGAGGGTGTTAAAGCTGACACTTTTGCTTATAATAGACATGTAGCAGTGGTTCTAAACAACTTATCCATTTATCCATAACAAGATACCGTACTTACCCCCTTTAACCTATGTATTCAACCGAATCTAAGATGCATCTAATTTGGGCTTTCGGAAGTGGCATGGAGGTGTACCGAAAGGATGATGTCACATTCTTTTGTTATGACATACGACAGTAATAATGAATGGGAAAGCAGATAATGACAAATAACAGTCATGATACATAACAGCTATACAATACTAATGATGAATTTTATTTATATAGCGCCTGATACGATTGATAATCATTTTTAAGGATTTATGAACAGTAAACATCATTTCTTAGGCCATTTGCTCAGGCTAACTAAAGAACATTTACTTTGGGAATTTATGACAAGCTTGTTACTTTTGTATCCCCATATGTATGCTGAAGGTGTAAGAAAATGAGACTAAAATTATTTGGATTATAGAGTGATGTTAATTAAAGAAGTAAAATACATGGTATATTTGTTATGAATACCAAAGTGAATTCAAACCTTTTGTTAGTTTGATTATCAATAAACTGTTTCTTTTGAATAATTACTTTTTACATTTAAACAAGAAAAATATACATATTTAAACATTGGTAAACCAATGTGATATTCAGACCATTTGTTGGTTTGCATATTAAGTGTTTCATTTAAATTATGGCATTTCGGAGAGTGCAACATGCAGTAAATGACTGCTATCGCTGATGATGAGGGATTCATCAAACAACAGATGCTGCTCTGACCGGGGGGTGTTGCATAAAAGAGTTGGGATTAAATGCAAATCTGAAATAAAACCAAAATGTGCAAATGGCTAAAAGGCGCATATTTTCTGACTTGCGATTAATGGTAACTTTGCTATTGATCGCAACTCTTTATGCAACACCCCTTGGCTTACTTACTTAGACTTTACATTAAAGACTGTGCATATATTTCATACATTCATAGTGTGTGTGTAACGGGTGATTGTAAACAAATTGAACGTGTGAACGTGAGTTTTTGTTCCGAAAATTGTGATATTCTGCCGATTATGTAGAATATATATATTTTTCTTTCGATGTATTTTTTTTTTCTCAATCCAAGAGCTTCCAACAGTAGAACATTTTATTATTTTAGTTTATATTAAAAATTGAGAAACTATTTGTTCAACGGGTATGATATTTTGATGAAATTATTAAAAAGCCTTATCTGAATTAGTATCTTCTCGATGCCCATGAGCCGCTTGGAAGGAATACTCCCCATGGAGTGGAGATGAAGCACACAATGTGTGTGGGCTGGCACTGTATCCTACGACCGGGATAATAATAGTGTAAAGCACTTAGAGATGATACCGTTTCATTTAAATTGAACCTATTATGATTATTCTATTAATTCTAACTTTTTATTTAAACACCTAGAACTTTGCATTTGGTGGCCATGTTGATCGTGCTCATAAGCAATCTCAAACAGTATGAAAACCTCATCTGACCAGCCAAAGTCTTTAACAAGTTGTTACCGAATAGCATTGATCAGTATAATTGTTACCAATAGAAACAGTATGTGTCTGACATTTACGGTGACTTTGCGCAACAGTATAATGTTTCATATTTTTACATTTTTTGTATTGGTTACTATAGTAGAGCAGTTACACAGATGTGCAAATCTTTGTAGTTGTGTCTCTACAAATTTGGCGGAAAGGGGGATGAAATGTCCAACAAGTAAAGAATACAGAGAAAGCCCTCTGATTTTGTTGTGTTTTAATGCCATCAAATAAACCTATACTACCTAACCATACATTTTTTTTTTTAGTTACATTACAGGAAATGTTTAAATGTAGTACAAATTAAATCATACATTAATTTGTCTGTTCTGTATGCTAAAGGATTTATGACATACCAATATTCATCTATATTGATTCAAAATGTGTATGTTTTTGTTCATTGTTTATCCTAAACTATCAATTGAAAATCATTTAAATACTTTTTATTTCATTTAATATTGTTCAACTCAATCAGTAACATTAATGAAATATGTTGTTTATTTGCTTGGTATGCAGCTGCAATGATGTAAACTGTTGTTCATCACCAAATGATGCTGAATATAATTATTTATAGTTTATGTATTTTATCAACGATTTTATTCTTGTTTTAATAAAAAAAAATCAATATTCTTGATTTCTTTATTTTTCAAACCCTCTATTACCAATCATTGACCATTATGAATATATGAATATGCATTGTATCAAAGATTGTATTATTGTACTAACAGAGAAAAGCATTATTAATTTATGTCTATAAAGATGGGCTGTCATTTTTCTTGAATATTAATATTTTTAATTGACTTGTCAGAAGTGTTCATTTCTTCGTCCTCATTTCTTCTGATAATTTGATCGTTGGAGCCCACCGCCGGGTATATAACACGCTTGCTTACATTAGATTCTATCACACCTGACGAAGTGTTGCAGTGGCGCACAAAACGTCGTGATCTTTTAGATTCCTTGTTGACCTACATTGCGAGACAAACGAATATCACTAGCGATATTATTTCCAATACTATATCCGCAATGAGTAATATATTTAGCAATTTGATTGTAATTGGCCTTTAAAATACAAAAAGGAGAAGAAAATGTTAACCTTATTTTCTGAGTATGTATTGATTATGGTTTGTGTTTTTTTATCAAGATTATGTTGATGGTTACGACTTAATATTTTCAACGATATTTTAAAAATTTGATTGTAAAATTAATTTACGCTGAGAGTATACAGCAAACTTGTTAGTATTACAGAGTTTTTATGTGCAAATAAGTTTCACACACACAAAAGTGAGTGTTAAATATTACAATATTTTGATTAATGATTATGATTTTTAGCATGTATCACCTTATGTCACTGAAATTTGACTAACAGTGCTTGCCAAATATGAATTGTGCTTCTCTGTGGATAGAAGTAATCTTGAATATTGATAGTGTTTGCTGGTTTGTTAGTTTGTTTTTATTGCTTCTTTGTTATTTCTTTGTTTCTTTCTCTCTTTCTTTCTTTCGTTCGTTCGTTCTTTCTTTTTTTCTTTCTTTCTTTCTTTCTTTTTTTTCTTTCTTTCGTTCTTCCATTCTTTCGTTCTTTCTTTCTTTCTATCGTTCTTTCTTTCGTTCATTCTTTCTTTCTTTCTTTCTTATGACATGAAAAAAGAAATGTTGAGACTGCTACATTGTTACCTGTAGATGCCTTAGTGGACCATATCGACCCCGGCCATTTTGTAAAGTATTTCAATTTGAGACCGTTTCATGCTGATAATACTTGTTACTGCAATGATATTGTCAAAATCTATAGCTATGCACTTCACATGCATTCATTGCTGCTATGCCGGGCAGGTTAAGAGGAGATTCGGTGATCATCATTGACAAATTATTAATAACAGATATGTATGAATTTTTAATATGTTATGAAACTCCCCATATTTTACCAAGGTTTGCATGAACATTATAATTTTTGTCTGTGGCAATGATATTGTTCAGTCTGTACATACTCTAAGCCCTCCGCACACAGAGCCGACTCGACCCGATCCGCTTGGTTTTCAGTCAGACTTGAGTCAGTTTTGCTCAGTCGAAGCTGATTCAACATGTTGAATCAGCCTCGAATGATCTCCGACTGGCTCTTGACCGGCTAAAAAGGAGTCCTGAGGCAACGTATTTTGAGATGAACCGACTAAAAACCAGTCTGATCAGGTCGAGTCGGCTCTGTCTGCGCTGGGGCTTTATATACACTTGAAACATAATGATCTTCCATGCAATATGTACATATAACAGAGAGAGCTTATAATTTGTGTTTGTTTGTTTGTTAATGTTTATAAACGTTTATTACCGATGAGACATGCATTGCTATGTCTTTCAAAATATACAAATAAAGTTGGATCAAAGATGCATGTTACTATTAAAAGATTAAAAGAAGAAAAAAAACAAGAAATAATCTTTGAAATGCGTTCACTTGTTTTCTTTTGTTTTCATTTTAGGAGTGGAAATGTGAGCTTGATAAATGTTTATTTGTGAAATGAAATGAAATGAAATTAATTTTATTGTCCGTTCAATATTTACAATCTTCAATATACATATATATATTTACAGTTCAGATTAATAGCAAATAATACATTTGATTGATCAGCAAATTGAGCTAACAAAAAGCAATATGCTTATTGAGGTTAGCCATAAATTACACACAATACTTGGTACTATCCATTACCCATAAAACAATTTTTTTTTACTGCAAGTAAAGAGTTTAATCTAAATTAAAAACAAATAATTGAAACAAAATGTGACATGAGAGTTGTGATATGACCGAATCTTGACCCAGTGGCTATACATTTAAGAGCAATATATTGCAGCAATAATTTCACACTTTAAATTAATTTTGTTTATTAAAGGGATAGTTAAGTTTTGGTAAAGAGAGTACAGTTTTGGTCAAACTGAATTTAAGTAACCAAAACCTGCACCAATACATGACAATTATAGTTATCACTCCATCATGCTAGAAAGGAATACAAAATTACAAACGACTAAAGCAAAAAGCCTGTTATCATTCAAAAAGAGCCGTTAAAACTCTGCTCTCTAAAAAGTCATTGGTTTCAACAATTTTAAAATAAAATATTGTTGAAATAGTGCGATAAGATAGAGAAATAATCAACAACTATTTAATAGTTTTGAAAAGAGGAAGCATGTTTTGTCTTCTTTTTTTTTCAACGGCTGGTTCAAAATTATCGAATTGTGGGGCCCCACAATTATTACAAATGATTATGTTCATTGGAAATTTCAGCCGTTTCTGAACCGATTTTGATCAAATAAAGTTTATTCTGTCATTAAAATGGTATGTTCTTTCAATTTTGACACTCGATTTTTCATTATCTCGCAAAAAATAATTGTCTAGTTCCCTCTATACCAAAACTCAACTATCCCTTTAAAAGGTAAAATTAAACATGATGAATATTGTCTAATAAAGCCTATTAGTGCAGTGGTGTAGCACCTATAATTTAAGAAAAACTGGGGGAAAATCCTTTACAAAAGAAAGCACTGTCTAAGCTATTGCATGGGGGTATGCAGGGCATGCTTTTGTGTGGATGTTCTTTTTGTATTTTCATCTTTTGTTAATCTCATGGTAGCTGACCAGTGATTGACAGATGATGTCACAACAGGTCAACAATATAATTTACTCTGGAGGGTTTTTTAGGAGGTGGGGCTTAGCAACATGAAGACAAATAAATGATAAAATGTTTAAAAATATACAAAACATATTTAGGTCAAACCGTTTACAAATATTGAATGTGTACACTAATACAGATGAACAGAAGTCAACATGCATTTGGTTTGCAGGGCCCCTTTAAAGGGGACCACCAGGCAAAGGACAACGGTTATATGTTTTGGTACCGTTTTGTGATATCAAATAGATACCCGACATTTTGCAAAGGGTTGTGTAATTCATAAACAAAGCAATTAATTTCCACCACTTACGGAACCACCGCTATTTCCTGGTTCCATACGGGCCAAGCATTTGCGAGTGCGCCAATGCTTTCACGCGTACGTCAATAGATTCCCGGATGACTCATTAGCTCTGCACAGTGCGCTCTGGCTCTGCACGCATATAGTCTACGCAATTCAGACCGCATGAACGCATGGTTGAGAATGGTGATGCGATTTCCAATTATATATTTTTTTCTGAAAACATATTTTTGTGAACTTGTTGAAGGAATGGAATACTAAAGATGGTACCTTTCTATAATAAGAATATTATTTTTGGGTGGTGGTACCCTTTAAGTATAAAGCAACTGCGCACACAATGGTGAGTAGGACAAATATTCAGTGGCGTTATGATAATTATATAGGCGGTAAAGTATAGAGGCGGCGATCAGAAATAATAACAAAACTTTGCCTCGACCTTTGATTTAGCAATTGTTCACTCTTGTATAATTATGTTTGTCACGGTTTATCGTTATTTGACAATTATAGTCATACTATATTTCTACTTTTCTCTGATAGTTGGTATCACCTGCATATTCTTTAACAAAAAACTAAGAGAAACAAGGGTAAAGTCTTGTGTGTGTTTTTTTTATATTTTTTTTTTACAAAATATAGAAATACCTAAGGTGTGCCCCCCTCCCCCCCCCCCCCCTCCCAATCAGTCCCACCACACAACGCCACTCTGAAGAAGAAAACAAAACTTGTTCTATATTAGGCGGTGTCACACACAATCACTCAATATTCCCTACCCAGATATAATTATTTAGATAATATAGGATTTCCCATTCATTTTTAACACTTTTGTCACTCAATTTCGTCCCGAGAAGCCGAGAATGTGCCAATGCCAACTTCAATTTCGTCTATTGTCGACCAATTTCACAAAAAGTCCATTCAATTTAGTCATTTGTCACACATTTTCGTCCAGTACAATTCAAATTCGTCAGTCACAGATGTGTTCAGCAACTGTGACCGACGAATTTGAATTGTAATCGACGTAAATGTGTGACAAATGACTACATTGAATGGACTTTTTGTGAAATTGGTCGACAATAGACGAAATTGAAGTTGGCATTGGCACATTTTCGGCTTCTCGGGACGAAATTGAATGACAAAATGACGAAAATTAATGGGAAAACCTATAGTTATCTAGAAAATTCACTTACGTAGGTGACAGACAGGCTACGAATTTATCTAAATAACTATTATCTAGATAATTGGCCCCTGTCTGACATCGACTATTATCGGACAGGGGCGTCGATCCTGGGGGGGCAGGGGGGGCGGTCGCCCCCCCAATGAAAATATTGGGGGGGGCGAACATATCATTTCGCCCCCCCCAATAATTCCGAAAATGAGGAAGAAAAAATCGAGTGATATAATGCCAAAGAGGGGAAAGACACATTTATCAATAATTAATCTTCAAAATAGCTGCGTTTTGTAGGTTGAAAAGGACTGTAAATCTCTTTTTTTGCCGCGCGCTTCGCGCGCATACAGTTTCTCATATTAGCCGCATTCAGACGATAAAAGCAAATCTCGTGGTTATCTTGTGGTTATCTTGTGGTTTGCAATTCTTAAGAATATCTTGTGGTTTGCGCTCGTTTGAACACGCAAAACTCGTGGTTATCTTGTGGTTTCCAAACCACGAGATTGCGCACACTGCAAAAAATGCGCAATCTCGTGGTTATCTTGTGGTTATCTTGTGGTTTGCAAACCACAAGATAACCACAAGATACTTGTAAGATTTTGCGCAGAATGAGCGCGCGATAAGCGCGCGACTGCGCGCAGTCTACTTTTTTTTTACCGTCTGAACACAATCAGCTTCGAGACTCGTGGTTTGGGTTGACCTCATGACCGAGATATGCTTCCGGTGTGAAAACAAGTCAAGTGAGCGCGCGTGACCTCAAATGAGAAAGGCGCGCATGCTACTTCCGGTTTTAATTCTTAAGAATTGCAACTCTCGAGAATTGGCATCGTTTGAACACACATTTTGAAGTTCTTAAGAATTGCAATTCTTAAGAATTGCAATTCTTAAGAATTGCAATTCTTAAGAACTTGGCTTTCATCGTCTGAATACGGCTAATGCAAGTTTCATTTCGGTTGCGGGAACTCACCTTTCGAAATGTGTTGGGCAGTGTAACTTCTCAAACGCACACCTCAAACGAAGTTTATTAAACCCTCATCTATAGAAAATAAAATAATCTGAAATAATTTCAGTCAATTCGGTCCATATGCGCTGAACGCAAATCAAATTGGAATATCATGTCCCCCCACATTTGAAAGTGGAGGAGATTGTCCCCCTCCCTTTGTCATTATGTATGTTTGGTTCCATACTTATATACTTCATATTACGTGAAATTTTCTGTCTCAGGTGTGCACCAAATCGCACAATTTCACGCCCCAAAATACAAAAGCTCCCTACAGTCATGTGGGAGGGGGACACCCCCTCCCACACCCTCCCCCGCTCGGTCGCTTCGCTTCCTCGCAATGTCTCCCCTCCACTTTTGAGAAGTTGTTGACGACCTTGCTTAGTTTCATGGGAGCTCAATGCCCTAGACTATATCGATGGCTCTATAGTATACAGGATCACGCGAATCCATCTCATGCAAGGCTCAATCTTTTCCTCGCATAAACATGCCCTTTAAAAGTACGTTACGAGCAGGTTCACTATTTTATACAATTTTAACACCCATGATAGGAGTTACAAATGTCTGAAATCTAAAAGCTTCCGGGGGCTCCGCCCCCTGGGCCCCCATTATTGTCCCCAAATATGGGTGCCTCCATAAGTCAGGTCTTCGAGCCATCAAGACACTTTCAATGAGCGCATAATAAAACTTCCGGGCATGCCAATGTAGGGCTTTTAGCTCTCTCAATGGTCACTCTGGAAAATTTTTCAAATTTCGCCCCCCCAATCGCAAAAACGGATCGACGCCCCTGTTATCGGACGTGATTATTACGGTGATGAATGTTCCAGTTTTAGTACAAGCACGTATTTCTGATCTTGAGGTGTTTTTTATTACTGTTTCAAAGGATCTTTTTATATCATAATTTGGCACTTAAAAATACATAATTATTGTTCTTTTGTGTAATCACTTTATAACCCCTAGCTCCCTATATAACGGTGCATAATTACCGTATTATGTTTGTATGTTTCAATAAAAATATGTCTACTTTAAATAAATTCAAGTTCAATATGAGTTCAATGCCCAACGATGTCACCAGTTTTTATCTTTAGTTCTTTTTTATTTCCTTTGTCTTGCCTGTCTAGACGGTTTATGATTGGTCATTGTTGTATTAGTGGACTGGTATGAATAAAGAGATAACAGGCGGTTGTGTAAAGATATAACAACAACTTTAATCCAGTAATACAAACAAACGTCCGTGTCCAAACGGCGTCATCTTGCTGCTCATGCCGCAGCACTCCTTGCATAGCGTATATGTATAATGTACTTACATATGAATAATATAGTGCGCGTATATAATACAACATCCCCCTCTTTCTGAAAAGATAAGACGGCAAATAACTTTTTGACTATCATATAAATGTGTAACATTCATTCAGACTATTAACATTCTAAACTTGTTTGAGCTTTGGATGCAGTCATTATCATCTAATAAAAACTTTGATGGTGAAATAACTCAATCTCATTCTTATCGAACAACTGGTCTAATGATTATTCCTAATAAATCAGTTTTAGCCTTTTTATAACACATATTAAGCGTTGTACACAATTAACGATTTTGTACTGAACAAATTGTCAAAAGTACTTGTATGCGATTTAACCTTTTCGACACATATTAAGCGTTTTACATTTAACGTAACTATTTAAACAATTAAGGATTTTGTACTGAACAAATTGTCAAAATACTTGTATGCATTTTCTTTTATATTTAAATATTCATAATAGTTCTTTATGTAACTCTAATTAATTTTCTTGTTTCATATGAATAGAAAAACAACATTAATTTTACGCAGTATGCACAATCACACAATCTAACCTTTTCATTTAAACTCAACTTATTTTTTTATCAATAAAAGCATTTCGTCTTGTACGTATTTAAAAGCCTTTGTGTCAAATTTGAATGAACTTTCCAATGTGAAATATCAGCTACACAATAATTTAAATAATATTTGGGGTCCTAATGTTTGTACATAAAGTATGCAACAAATATTTCAAACGGTATTAATTAAGATGCTATACATAGTAACCACTTAATGAACTACAAACACCAATAACTGATTAACATTGCGAAGTTAACAACATCCACACAAATAGAGAACACAATGGATGAACATATCTTTGTTCAAGAACTGTTTACTCATACAATATTTACGATATTAACAGTGTAGCTGGTTTTCTCTCCAGTGTGTACTACTCATGGTAACGCGAGGGTCGTCTGATCTCACGCCCATATCTTGTAGTGTAGTGTGTGGTGTCTGAGCGTGTGTTTGACGTGTGATGTTGTCTTTGTTTGTGTGTTTGTGTTTTGTTTTGACTTTGTCTCATCACTTCACTCCTGTCGCTGTCGTCTTCGAAATGTACTCGTTTTGGAACAATCTGTTTTTGAGTGGTTCCATTCGGCATCTCTCTTAAGTGAGATCTGTTCCTCCTCAAGATGCTGCCGTTGGGAGTTGCTACTTCGTAGGATCTTGGTTCTGGCCGCACTTTGCTCACTTCGGCTGGAAGCCACGTGTTGTCTTTAGGATCCAGAACTCTGACTTTCTGTCCAACGTGCAGAGGTGGTAATTCTCTAGAATGCACGTCGTGATCGTGTTTCATCTTCTCTTGTCGCTGAAACAGCAGATCAGGCGTAGACGATTGTCTGGTCAGATGGTGACTCGGAAGCGTTGTCCGGATTGGTCTCCCAAAGAGTAACTCTGCAGGTGATGGTAGATTGGAGTCAATTGGTGTGGCACGGAAATGTAGAAGTGCTGTTTGGATGTCTTGGCCAGTTCTTGTGCACTTTGTCATAATCCCTTTGACAGTTTGCACCATGCGTTCGGCGAGTCCGTTGGATCTTGGGTATCGCGGAGATGATGTGATGTGATCTATTGACCATTTCTCGCACATTTCTCTGAATGGTTTTCCAACGAATTGTGGACCATTGTCTGATACCAGAGTTGTTGGTGGTCCAAAAAGACTGAAGATGCCACTCAGTATGTTCGCAACCGACATGCTGGATGTATTGTGCAGCTTGCGCACGATAGGATACTTTGAGTGGTAGTCAGTCACCAACAGGTATTCTTCTTTGTTGAAAGTGAACAGGTCAGTTCCAAGCTTCGTCCACGGTGACGTTGGTATGTCGTGAGGTTGCAAAGGTTCTCTTTGCTGCTTGGTTTGATTTTCTTGGCAGGCACAGCAATTCTTGATGACTCGCTCAATGTTATTGTTGATCTTTGGCCAGTACACCGTTTCCCTTGCTAGTCTGCGAGTACGTTCGATCCCTTGGTGGCCCTGATGGAGTTGATTTAGAATGTTTTGTCTGAGTTCTGTGGGAATGATGACTTGATTTCCTTTGAAAAGTACACCATTTGATACTCCGATTTCATCACGGTATGGCCAAAAGGTTCTGACCTCTGTGGGAACTTCCTTTATCGTGTCTGGCCAGCCATTTGTGACGACTTTCCACAGAGCTCTCAGGGTAGGATCTCTCGATGTCTCATGCTGTAGTTCGTCCCTCTTCTTTTGCGCGAAGAATATCAGATCAATGTGCGAATTGATCTCTTCCACATTGACATCGAGTTGAACATCTTGGTTCTTGTCTGGATTGGGCATCCTGCTCAGGGCGTCTGATATGATCATCGATTTGCCTGGCTTGTATCTGACATCAAAATCATATCCTTGGATCTTGATGAGCAGTCTTTGTAGACGAGGTGGTGCACATCTTAGTGGTTTTCTCGTGATCATTTCCAGAGGCTTATGATCAGTCTTGACATCGAACTGGTTTCCAAACAGGTACGTGTGGAAGCGTTGAATTCCAAACACTAGGGCTAGTGTTTCCCTCTCAATGTTGGAGTAGTTTGCCTGGCACGGTGAGAGAGACTTTGATGCAAATGCAACTGGTTTGCCATCTTGCATCAAACATGCTCCAAGACCTTTCATCGATGCGTCGACCTCCAGGGTCGTCTTTTCCTTAGGATTGTAGTATTGCAGACAGGATTCTGCAGAGATTGCTTTCTTGAGTTGATTGAAAGCGTGTTGATGATCGTCTTGCCATGTGAATGGCACATCTCGCTTCAGCAGTTCACGTAGAGGTGATGCCTTTTCCGAGAAGTTGGCGATGTGTGGAGCGAGATAGTTGAGAAAGCCAAGACACTTCTGTAGATCTTCTTTGTCCTGGGGTGTCGGCATGGCATGAATGTCTTCGATCTTCTGTGGATCAGGGCGGATTCCATCTCTGGTATACACGGAGCCGAAGAAGTTGATGCTGTCCGTCTTGATGATGCACTTCTTGCTGTTGAAGACGAGTCCTTCTCTTTGCGCAACTTCCATCAGTCTGTGGAGGTTCTTGTCATGCTCCGCCTCGGTACGTCCAACAACTGCGATGTCATCAGCGATGCAGATGCATCCTTCTGCTTGGCCAACAATGCGGTCCATATGTTGTTGGAACAGATCTTGGCTGACAGACAGTCCGAAAGGAAGACGTGTGTAGCAGTACCTGCCAAACGGGGTACGAAAAGTTGTCAGCTCCTGGGATTCTTTGGATAGGTGAACAGACCAGTATCCAGATTTAGCATCTAGCTTGGAGAAATGCTTTGCTCCAGAGAAGGTTGGATTGAGTTCTTCGAGAGTTGGAATCTTGTGTGGACATCTTTTGAGATTTTGATTCAATCTCCTGGGGTCTAGGCATACCCTCAAGGATCCATCTTTCTTGAGAACTGTCGTAATCGAACTACACCAGTCGGTGTGATGTTCGACTTTTCGGATGATGCCTTGCTTCTCCATCGAATCTAGCTCAGACTTCAGTTTGTCTTTGATGTGGACACTGCACTTCCGTGGTGGATCAATGGTGGGAGCAGCCTCTTCTCTGACATGCAGTGTCGCTTCCCCATGAAAATTACCAATACGGTCAAATTGTTCGGGATACAGTGCTTGCAGGTCCTTGACAGAGTTCAACGGAGGCGGTCCGCTGGTCGGGCTACGGCTCTGGTGGTGCATCTCGTGGATGGTTACAACCTGAAGCTCACTGCACATAGGCAGTCCGATGATCACTGGTCCGGAGACATCGACCACGTAGAACACTTGATCTCTCCACTCGGAGTCTTTGTACTTGCACGTGATTGATAGTGTGCCCACACAATGTATTGGAGAACCGTTATATGCGGTAAGACGTGCAGTGGTTGGGCGAGTTACTGCTTGCCATCTGCTTCCATACATGGCCTTGATCGTTCGTAGAGGGAGTGTGTTTCCACTGGCACCGGTGTCAACCTTTGCGTGCAGGATGTGCTGTCCTGGTTTGCTTGGACAGATGATCCCAATCTTGACGAATGCTTCTTTCTGATGCACAGAGTCAATGCGAGCATCTTCGTCATTTCCCAGTACGATAGTATGGAATTCTTCGAAGTCATCATGCGTTTCTCCTCCTGGCTCTTTGGAGACTTCAGCAACCCTTTGTTTCGCTGGGTGTCTTGGGTGCGTGTTCTGCCTTCGTTGAGGAAAACTGCGATTGCTGCCTTGGCGTCCCCTGCTTTGACTTCGTCCTCGAAATGGTTTTCTATGTTTGGCCTTTCTGCAGCATTTGGCCCAGTGTCCCTTAGAACCGCAGGATTTGCAGGTATCTTTGTAAGCTGGACATTTGCGTGGCGGGTGATTCAGATCACAGTTGCCGCACTTCTTGCGTCCGGCTTGGTTGTGTGATAGGGCATCTACATTGTTCGCTGCAGAGTCGATTGAGCGAAGACATTGTTTGCCTACAGCGATGGCTTCATATTTCCTGCCCTCACCTAGGAGCTCTTCTATCTTGTAGCCTTTGGGCTGGTCTAGCAAATCCTTCTGGAATGCCTCATTAGGTGTGGACGCAATAACTAGCTCTGTGACACGTTCCGAAAGTTCATTTTCAGTAAAGTCACATTCTTTGGCTTTGCTCCGACATCTGTTTACAAATTCGTCGATAGTTTCACCTGAGTGCTGTCGATATCGCATCAGCTCGAGCCTGTGGATGCGGAAGTTCAGCTTGACTTTCAGCTGACCTTCAAGGGTTGACCACAGCAGTGCAGGGTTTTCTTGGTCATCATTAGATAGCCCGGATGCATTTATTCTGCGCAAACCTTCATTTCCTACTGCTATCTTTATTTTAATTGCTTGTTTCTTTGGGTCTTGGACATCATTGTCTTGGAGGCATAACTCCATGCGTTGTTTGAATAGCTTGAATTCTTCTGGCACATCAGTGTTATTCCAATTCATTTCTGGATATCTCGACATGATGCACTTGTGATATTATGACTGATAACAACGAAGAAGAAATGGTATAGTTGCTTGATATCAATATTAAATAGTGCAAATTTACAAAGAGTGCAATTTCAAATATAGGGTGTACACCGTGAATAAATCACAATAGATAGATGTGAATATGTCAATCACAAATGAATTGATTGTATGACACAAAATCACTAGGTATTTAGTGTACACGATGAAGTAATCAAAATATACGAGCTTGCAATTACATTCACAAAACATGTATATTCCTGTATGACAAAAAAAAATTGATAGTGAATTATCAATTCTGTCTGTATTTTACACTCAGTAAGAATAAGATATCAAGGCATATAGTATGGTAACTTTCACAAAAATGCATGAAATATAAATGTGTCAAGGCATTCATGAAGAATAACAAATAACAAAGTGGTGCAAAATCGCCCACAGGTAAATATTTCAAATGTCTGAAATTATGTCATTATTTGCATATTACTTAGATACTTAGTCCATTTCCTTCAGCTGGCTTGGATTAGTTTCAGGTTTCAGTCTATATTGTGCCGTGTCTTTGATGATGTCCCTCGACTTCGGTACGGTCTTCGCCGGCATACATAAACAGCAATGTTTATTCGGTTACTCGATCGGCAATCTCACAGCATACGGTAGAGACTCGATCCGTCAGCTATATCCTTCCGCGCGGTGATGATCCCGTTCCGTTGCTAGGCAGTTTTTTACGGCGGTGCGTCGATCTGCGTTGTCAGTGCGTCGGTGCAGTACTGGATGCATGCAGCGAGCTAGCTGGCTAGGCTGTGCGCAGCGTAGACGATCGATGATCGACTGGTACAATGTCTAAATTACGCTAGGCTGGCGTAGCTAGCGTGCGTGTGGAACAGGCTTGGCGTATAATGTCAAAAATGTGTGCAACGAAATCGTCGTAGAAATGCTCTGTGTGGCTGCTGCCAGTGAGATTATGCAATGAATAATGTAGATTGAGCATCGCACGCACTTTGTGTGCTGCATTGAACGTCCCGAGCCTCCGTGGGCGAGCCTCCGTGGGCGAGCCTTTAGCCCGCACAATCTTTCGTGGTTTTTTAACGCAATTTATTCGCGTGCACTGATTTGAGTATTGATTATATTGACGCGCATAATTTATATGCGCGCTGAAGATATAGTTCCTCATTTGCAGGCAGATAACTGTTTTTGTATTTAAAGGTTTGATTATCTGAATAATTCGAATAACTCTTATAAATGTTATGATTGTTATAACAAGTCAAAACCCTTCTTCCAACGAGACTTCTCCCATATATATTATGTTTAACTCAATATGACTTGGGTGTATTAATGCGCCATCGAGTGCTTTTTCGCCATTTTGGATTTCGATCCGAGGGATAACATCGTTCAAAAATGCCCTCTTAATTTCGTATTTATGCTGCTTTAAGGCAATGATGTCCAGCCAACGAGTTTCACTGTAACTGCCACTCAAGACAAAAGTACCAACGCTGGAACGGATGTTGATTAATAAATCGAATGTTCGAAGTATTTATTCGCACAACAGTGCCGTGAAACTCGTTGGCTGGACATCATTGCCTTAAAGCAGCATAAATACGAAATTAAGAGGGCATTTTTGAACGATGTTATCCCTCGGATCGAAATCCAAAATGGCGAAAAAGCACTCGATGGCGCATTAATACACCCAAGTCATATTGAGTTAAACATAATATATATGGGAGAAGTCTCGTTGGAAGAAGGGTTTTGACTTGTTATAACAATCATAACATTTATAAGAGTTATTCGAATTATTACTTTCATTGTGGATGGTGTCGGAGATGAAGTTCAAGCACACTCGGAAGCTGCCACATTGAGGCTAACAACGATGACTGACACAAGCACGAAGATACCATGCAGGAGATTTGACAATCTTCTCGTTCGGGGATTCAGATCATCCACGAAGATATCCCTCCCTCCTGCATATTCTAGGTGCTCAATCCCAATGAACGAAGCCCATATCCCCACACCTTCGACAGCTGATCGCTGGCCTCATCTTCACAGCATCTCGAACCTCCTCGTACCGAAGCAAGACTGTCCAATAGGTCTGCTCATTGGATATAACTGCGCACAGGCTCTTGCCCCATTGAACTGCATTTCTGGTAGAAATGAGGAGCCCTACGCTGTGGAGACAGAATTGGGATGGAGTATCGTCGGAGGTGCGCAGACAAATACTGCGGAGAACTTTGACACCTTCGGTCAAACATATCGCACTGTCAGTATGAGAGTAGAGGCACCTATCTCAAATGACAGTCAAGCAAACATACAGTATGTCTGCAAATCCCAAGTAAAGGAGGTCACGACTGCAGACTTCCTTCAGATGATGGAAAAGGACTTCCATGAGATCAATGGTCACGACACCATGTCTCAAGAAGACAAGAAGTTTCTGCAGATCGTTGGCGATGGAGTCCAACAAAGGGATGACGGCTACTACGAAATGCCTCTCCCTTTCAAGAAAGGTAATCCGATACTCCCAAACAATCGTCGAGCTGCCATGGGTCGACTCATAGGGCTCAAGAGTCAGCTCCTAAAACGGCCCAGGTACAAAGACCACTACATGACATTCATGAAGGAGATTCTTGATAGAGGTGACGCAGAAAAGGTTCCAGCAGGTGAACTGGACATTTCCACCAGTTGGTATATCCCACACCATGGGGTATATCACCCAAAAAAGCCGGACAAAGTCAGAGTTGTATTTGACTGCAGCGCCCGTTATCAAGGAACTTGTCTAAACGATCACCTTCTACAAGGGCCTGACCTCATCAACCCACTGATAGGAGTCCTGTGCAGGTTTCGGCAGGAACCAATCGCCTTCACCTGTGACGTAGAAAAGATGTACCATCAGTTTCGGGTATCAAGGCAACATCAGGACTACCTTCGGTTTCTGTGGTGGGAGGATGGGGATCTATCCAAGACCCCAGTGGACTACAGAATGAAAGTCCATCTCTTCGGCGCAACTTCCTCTCCAGGATGTGCCAACTTCGGTTTGAAACAAATCGCCAAAGACCACAAGGAAATCAGTGTAGAAGCTGCTGACTTCCTCACAAGAAACTTCTATGTCGATGATGGCCTGAAGTGTGAGTCTACCGAAGAAAATGCCATTAACCTTATCAAAAAGGCAGTCAGCATGTGTGCACAAGGCAATCTACGTCTGCACAAATTCATATGCAACAATCCACGAGTGACAAGCAGCATTCCAGAGTCGGAACGTGCTGCCGGTGCCAAAACAAGCCTAGAACTCGGTCAGCATGAATCGACAGCCATTGAAAGAGCACTCGGCCTACAATGGTGCATAGACTCAGACGAGTTCTGCTTCAGACTCGCGCTCAAAGACAACCCTCTGACCAGACGTGGGTTACTTGCCACTGTCGCATCCATCTACGATCCTCTGGGTCTGATTGCACCTCTTGTTCTCGTTGGGAGACTAATCTTGCAGGAGATGTGCAGAAACAAGATGGACTGGGACGATCCTGTACCCGAGGAACTCCGTCCACAATGGGAAAAGTGGAGACAAGAAATGTTGAAACTGGACTCAATCAAGATCCCTCGTTGCTTCCAACCACAAGACTTTGGAAAGCCAACAGAAGTTGAACTTCACCACTTCTCCGATGCTTCCTTGTCAGGATATGGCCAATGCTCTTACGTGCGGCTGAAGAACAAAAGTGGTGATGTTCACTGTTCTTTGGTCATGGCAAAAGCACGAGTGTGCCCTCTGAAACCAACGACGATCCCAAGACTAGAACTCCAGGCAGCTACTTGCTCAGTGAAAATCGCAAATATCCTGAGCAATGAACTTGACTACAAGTCTGCCAAGCACCACTTCTGGACCGACTCAAAGGTCGTGCTAGGCTACATTCAAAATGAAACAAAGCGTTTCCACATGTTTGTTGCCAACCGCGTAGAACGTATTCTCCAGACTTCACGCCCTGAACAGTGGAGCTACGTAGCCAGCGCTGAGAATCCAGCAGATCATGCATCTCGTGGATTGACAACGGAAGAGATGTTGTCGTCAAACTGGCTAACAGGACCTTCATTTCTTTGGGAGAGTGAGATTTCTCCTCAAGAGATCACTGCCGAAGTCTCTGCAGACGATGTTGAAGTGAAATCCGCCACAGTTCATGCAACACAGGCAAAGAACTTCACATCCTTTGAAGCCAGATTGACTCGGTTCTCAAGCCTACAGAATGTACTAACTGCAGTCGCAGTGATAGTGAAGTGCTGCTACAAACGAAAAGGATTGCGCATTGATGAAATAGAATCAAAGCAAGTTGCAGAGAGGAATCTCATCCGAGCAATCCAAAAAGAAGCCTTTCACGACGAAAGAAAACAGATCAAAATGGGCTGCTCAACCATTTCGAAATGCAACCCATTGAGACAGCTTGACCCGTTCCTCGATGATCACGATCTGCTACGGGTGGGAGGTCGGTTGAAGAAGGCTGAAATGATGTACGGCGCAAAACATCCTGTCATCCTATCGAAGGAAAGCCACCTCTCAAAACTCATCGTCTGGCGCTACCATGAGAGAACAGCACATCAGGGAAGAAACATGACCATCAATGCTATTCGCTCGGGTGGATATTGGATCACTGGTTGCAGACGCATTGTCTCTTCTCTAATCAGCAAATGCATTCACTGCATCAAACATCGAGGCAAGCCGAAAGGACAAAAGGCAGCTGATCTACCACAAGACCGACTAGAACCTTCTCCCCCTTTCACCTACTGTGGTCTAGACTGCTTTGGACCCTTCATCATCAAAGAAGGACGAAAGGAGTTGAAGCGGTATGGACTCATTCTGACATGCATGTCGATGAGAGCTGTGCATATCGAAGTGTTGGACGACATGTCCACAGATGCATTTCTCAATGGATTGAGATGCTTCATCGCAATCCGGGGAAATGTTCGCCTCATTCGTTGCGACCAAGGTACAAACTTCATCGGTGCCAAACACGAATTGAAGCAAGCCCTACGTGAACTGGATGGAGATCAAGTAGCAACCCAACTCCTGAAACTTGATTGTGAATTCAAGTTGAATCCCCCCTCTTCAAGTCACATGGGAGGAGTCTGGGAAAGGCAAATCAGGAATGTCAGAAATGTTCTCGATGGCATACTGGAGCAGTCAGGAACTCAACTCAGTATATCATCTCTTCGAACATTTCTATACGAGGCTATGGCCATCGTCAACAGTCGACCCTTGACTGTTGAGAACTTGGAATCTCCAGACGGCCCACTCCCCTTGACTCCAAATCACGTCCTGACTATGAAATCAGGCCTTGTGATGCCTCCACCAGGGAAATTTGTGAAAGAGGACCTCTATCTGAGGAAAAGATGGCGACGTGTCCAATACTTGACAAATCTATTCTGGGCTCGATGGAAGAAAGAGTACCTGCATACTCTCCAACCCAGAAAGATTTGGACAGAACCGCAACGGAACCTTGAAGTGAACGACATAGTCATACTCAAAGATGAAGGCCTATGCAGAACAGACTGGAGCATTGCTAAGGTTGTTGAGACGTTCCCCAGCGATGACGGCTTAGTTCGCAAAGTAAAGCTTGTCATGGCAACTCGAGACCTAGACAAGCACGGAAAGCCTCTCCACAAGAGAACTGTCCTCGAAAGACCTGTTCACAAACTGATCGTCTTGATTCCTAACTCTAAATAGTCGCTTAGTGTGACCTTGATTATTTTTGGTAGTCCTCACATCCCTTTTCATTGACATCCTAAAATTTTGTTTGATTGTAACATACTTTGTTAGGATCGTACTTTTGATTAATAATTTGAATTGTACCTAAGATAATTGAAAGTAAAGAAATCACTTGTGATTCTTGGGTGGGAGTGTGGCTGCTGCCAGTGAGATTATGCAATGAATAATGTAGATTGAGCATCGCACGCACTTTGTGTGCTGCATTGAACGTCCCGAGCCTCCGTGGGCGAGCCTCCGTGGGCGAGCCTTTAGCCCGCACAATCTTTCGTGGTTTTTTAACGCAATTTATTCGCGTGCACTGATTTGAGTATTGATTATATTGACGCGCATAATTTATATGCGCGCTGAAGATATAGTTCCTCATTTGCAGGCAGATAACTGTTTTTGTATTTAAAGGTTTGATTATCTGAATAATTCGAATAACTCTTATAAATGTTATGATTGTTATAACAAGTCAAAACCCTTCTTCCAACGAGACTTCTCCCATATATATTATGTTTAACTCAATATGACTTGGGTGTATTAATGCGCCATCGAGTGCTTTTTCGCCATTTTGGATTTCGATCCGAGGGATAACATCGTTCAAAAATGCCCTCTTAATTTCGTATTTATGCTGCTTTAAGGCAATGATGTCCAGCCAACGAGTTTCACGGCACTGTTGTGCGAATAAATACTTCGAACATTCGATTTATTAATCAACATCCGTTCCAGCGTTGGTACTTTTGTCTTGAGTGGCAGTTACACTCTGCATAGCGTTCATATATCGAATGATATGCACAAAATTCTCTCTGATGAGCAGCGATTTGAGAGAAGATAATCAGTTAATTCCCACACGATGTTACTTACAGATAACGAGTCATTCAGCCAGTTGATGTACGAGTGTCTGCAGTAGATATGAATGTGTTGTGTGTCCCATTGAATCGGTCCAACTTTGTTTCAGCACAAATCACTCATGTTGATTTTCCTTAACAAAACGTCAGTCCTGTGCTGATTTGGCAGTGAATCTGTATCGCCACTGCGCTGCCACCATGTTGTATTAGTGGACTGGTATGAATAAAGAGATAACAGGCGGTTGTGTAAAGATATAACAACAACTTTAATCCAGTAATACAAACAAACGTCCGTGTCCAAACGGCGTCATCTTGCTGCTCATGCCGCAGCACTCCTTGCATAGCGTATATGTATAATGTACTTACATATGAATAATATAGTGCGCGTATATAATACAACAGTCATATAATGATAAGAATGGATTATTGATATCAATGTCAATGCTATTTCACTTCTATTGTAGTATACCATAAGCATTGTAAGATTAATATTTGCGCCTCCAAAGCACCACACAGTTATATAGATATAGCCTACATGACTTGTATTATAGATAATACCAATATGTATTCAAGCCGTCGTTCCCGGTTACTTAAATACACCATCATTAAACTTTATATCTATTTTACAAGTTTATTTTAAGCGTTTCAGATTAAAACAAA